>VUQJ01031391.1:14413-32578 GCA_015108635.1 Andinoacara biseriatus | reverse complement strand
CCCCCGCCCACCCCCCCCCCCCCCCCCCCCTCCCCTCAGATCTAGTGAGTTTGTAACCTGTTCTGCTGGCTCCTGTCTGTTATACACCACGCTAAACAGCAATAAAGCTGAGGATTTTGAGCTTGAATCCTGTCTCTCGAGTCCCGCATTGGGGTCCTGAAACCTGCCTGCCAAGAATTTGTTAACAATGTTTCCTCATTTAGCAGTCATAACCACACTGACTCCCTAACCTGAACAACCTGAACCAAACATTTAAGAGACTGAACTGTAACTACAGTCTAAACATTACGATGGTCCCCAATCAAGATCCCTCATGATCTAACAGCCATTGTTTAGGATAACTTAATTATCTTCAGATCACTGAGCCAAAACACTGGAGTGGGAATACAAACAGGAACTAGAAGGAGAGAGAATTTCACAGACAAACCGTGTGGTTGAATAGTCCAAAATATTACTTTTCCTAGTCGTTTTTTCCTTGACCTCAATGGAAAATGTCACGAGGTCAAGGGAAGGTGTGAAGGAGAACTGATAAGGACTTAGGAAAAGAGTGCTCAGAGAATCCAGCTGCACTTATACTCGATTCCTTGAAAAGTGACTTCTCAGACGTCTCAGGTGTTGAAACTACATTTTGCAGATAGTAGACGACAAAATGTGCATCTCACTTCACCACAATATGTTCTTGCCATGTTGCTTCATTCAGGTCACATAAATGAGATCCACCGGTGAAAAATATAATATTACTTTCGTTTAAAAAAAGGATTTTAAATAAATAAAACATATAGACTATAAAAGGAAGGAGCTCTATTTTCTGATTCCTTCTCGCTGGAGCGATAACCCAATATAACTCCTGTCCTCCTCTTTGCAAAGACTTTCTGTGAACAAATTCCCTCCATCCATCACTTATCCAGCTCAGGCTTGTTGCAGTGAGGGGGAGCCCGGAGCCAAGCCTAGCTGACCCAAAGTAAAAATACATTTAATGAGATTTCTAAAGGCTTGGAATACAACAAGAGATGTGACTAATAACTAACGTGAACTATATACTTTGATCATTTTAATATAGCTCATGATCCTGATTTACAGAGCTTATTCAAGTCTGTGCTCTTCATACAAGGTCACAGATCAGAAACAGATTTTCTTACAGCTGCATCCTGTTCACAGTTCACCTGTGGCTTTAATAACCTTTAATAACCTTTTAATAAGTTATAGAATAAAATGGAAAACAAACTGATAATTAATATTTGCATGATCTGAGCCACTTTGCTACTTAAACTGATGGTTTTTGAAGAGCATTCATGTGGAGGGTTACAATGAATTGTGGGACGGCATTATCTCCTCTCTTTTAATAAGGATGGTCCAGTGTATCCTTTCCTAAAGGAAGCAATGAAGAAGCACTGAACCACCTTACCTTAGTGTTTATAGAATTTATAGTCAGCTCTTATTATGGCTGCTGCACAGATAAGTCCTGAGTGATCATGACATAACATATCACCAGGATCTCACTGTACCACATTGTCCTAGCAGAGTACTCTGCTCTCAGAGTACAGTCTTACTTGTGGTACCTAGACTATCTTAAAGTAGAATGGGAGGCAGAGCCTTCAAGAATCAGCCTCCCAGTTTGGATTCAGGAGACATACGCCCTCTCTACTTCTACAATCTAGAAAAGAACTGGTGATATCCCCTGGTTCAACACATTATATATGTCATTTGTTATATCAATATAATGAATCAGATAATATTAAGAATGTGAGCTGTGCTGATCTGAGCAGAGACATTGTTCAGGCAGCGTGTATGTGTGTGATACAGGAAGTACCAAACAAGGCAATAGGAATGAAAAGTGTAAGTGTGGCCTGCACTGAACTGAGTGGATTCCATCAATCTGGGATTGGGGAATTCCATCTGTGGAGGCGGGTGGTGGTACAGCTGAGAAAAGGTGGTATAAGGCTGTAGACTATCCCAGGTGTTCATAAGGTGAGAGGCAGGGTACACCCCGCACACAGACAACCATTCTCACCTACAGTATGAGCAATTTAGCTTAACCCCACTAAGTGCATGTCTTTGAACTGTGGGAGGAAACTGGGTAAAACCCATGCAAACACAGGGAGAACATGCACACTGTCCAGCTGTGAGGCAACAGTGCTAACCACCGCACCACCGTGCTGCCCTTTCCAGTTCTTACAATGTTTCTGCCATCAGCTGCTGTTGTTTTCCTTGCTCTACCTGTTCAACATCTGTTCAGCAGTGACGACTTTCTTCTTCAGGACCTTCTACAGTCTGCGCAGGCAAAACCCAAATCTGAACCGGAGCTCACACCTTCAATGCTATTTGTTGCAATAATCAATGCAACAGGACACACCTGGGCAACAAAACACACCTGTCAGTCACACGTTCCAATACTTTAGCCCCTAAAATTGAATAAATCCCTAGGGCCTGTTTCCTGGCCAGTACAATATTACCTAACCATCATACCAAGTGCAGGATGAGGGCTGTCATCACCAGACATGACTTTACCATTTATGTCTTCCAGCGATGATGATAAAGTTCTTACAGATCTCTTAACGTCCAGAAGTGGAGAAAATAGCATCCTTTTTTGTATATATTTAAATTACAGTAATTAAGAAATAACACTGACAAACCTGTTCAGTCTTTTCAGTATGGGATTTTATTTTCCAACATGTCAGAGAGCAGCATCACTACAGGCCCTATTAAATATTTTGTAAGGAGTAGCCAAGCTGCCTTACTTCAGGGAGGTATCACATATACGGCGTGGAGTTCATATTTCGATGAGCACCAGTCCTACACTAGCCTCCGGGTGAAGTTTGAGCTCCACAGAATTCTCCCCGGTGACTCACATGGGGCATTGTGTTGAGAGCGCAGATGCTTTCTTTGATTTTTGTGAGAGAAGATTATATAAACTAAAAGTTGCCGGAGCCAACGTATGCACTTGTTTCTGTATTTTGAGTCCCTCTCTCTCCCCACACAGTCCTGTGTATTGTCAGCAGACTTACTTTTACTGGACTGTTGATGCACTCACACCCAAGCACACAGCCCACACTCGCTCACAAACGTGCATCTTCATATACACACTGGACCTGTGCAGATAACATAGGAGCTTTAATTGTGAAGTCAAAAAGCGTTTCGGATGAGCAAAGAGTAGCCAGAGTTGGCATCAATGAAGATTGTCTTTACGACACTGAAACACGCACACACACTGAAACACACACACACACACACACACACACTGAAACACACACACACAGCCCAAAGATGGAAAATACATGCAAACTGACATGCAATCAGAGTCAGAGATCAGAGAGTGAAATTCTGAAGCAGTTGGGAAGTAGAAAATATAAGAAGTTTCCTTCTGGACTGAAGATTATACGGCACAGATTTTTCGAGCTGCTACCTTATCACCATAACGCAACGCTTCTGTCCTATTTGTCCTCCAGTGATTTATCTGTCCAGCAGGGCCTCAAACACAAAGACTGTGTAGTTAGAGTGGTTCATCCTTTTATAATGGAGGAAGGCCTGAACAGCTAGAATGTACTCATCCCTTCTGGACAACTCTTTCCATAGGAAGCATTATCTTCCCACACAGAGAGGTGATAAAAAATATCCATGTGTTTCTTCTATAATTATGCCTTGAGAGACGATGTAGCTAAATCTTGACTTTACTTAGTGCCACGAAAGCCAGAATCAATCGTAATTGTAATGTTTGTCAACTGGCCTCCTGCGACAAAAGTTCTGAAGCGCCAGAAATGAAAGCCATCAAGCTAATTGACCGGGTTTACAGGAAACGTTCCTCTTGATCATTGCTGTGGTTCTCGATTTCCATTACAAAATTAACAGAGCAAGCACATCACGCAGGGCACCATTAGCAAATAGAATGGAGATTTTTCGGAGTGGCATCACTTGATTGAACAGTAACGGTGCCTTTAGGAAATTTAGCTGAGACACAATCGATGTAAAACCAATGTCTTAATTTGCCCATGAATAAAAGCTCCCTGGTTCCTAAGTCTAAGCTCATTTTAGTGCAAACTAATGATTTGTTATAACTCAGAGTTCACATGTCCTTATTATAGAGTAAGGGCTGGTGCCCTGCAATAAGTTAGAATTATTTTCTCTGGTTTAAAGGTGCATTCTGGGGTGAATATTATTATGTGCACCAATCAAAAGCAATCTAAGAACAACTGCTTGCCTGTATTAGTGTTCTACATTTGGTTAAATTACACTTACCTAGTCCTGGTGAAGCTCAACAGGTGCAGCCATTTAAGGCCAGCAGAGGATAACATTGGCTTAAAGGGTTAGGTCTGGAGGGTTTTAGCAATGGCACAATTTTTGTAATTTTGCCTCTGTACACTGTTTTAAATCATACAACTGAAATCCAGATTTTCAGCTTTATTTCAAGGGTTAAAATAAAGCATTGCATTAACAGTTTTCATACTTAGTCCCCATTTTCAAAGGCTCAAAAAAGAATAAATGATTGACAAGTAACTTCATGTCCAACTGAGACTGTTGCCTTATAATTTCATCCAGAGTCATTTTTCTGGTCAACAATATAATTTCCACAACCCTTCATACTCTGTTTTGGTCTCAACCAACTTTTTAATAAATATTTGTCTTTTTAGCAAACAATAAGACTGTGGGCCGTATTACTAATAAAGTTACATAAAGTCATTATATTACCCTTTCTTATTATAAGGCTTTAATTAGCTGCTAGGCCAAATTGTGCTCAGATATTAACACATTCAGATTGTAGTTCTTGTTTCAGTCTCAATGCAGTAACACTCATTTAAATACATTCATACAGTACATCTCAATACTATCTCAGCACCTGTCTGACTGAATTGCTGCTCTGAGAATAAACATTTTTTAATACTTTTTAGATACCTCCCTGCAGCCTCATCCCATGCTGATAAGACTCATCATTTGTGAAGCACAGTACACCGTGACTGCATCCCAAAAACACAACCACCTTTGCCCTTGAAACAGAAAAGCAAATTATACAGAACTTCAGCTTTGGAGAAGTCTGGACTACTTACTGTGCAGCAGTGACTAAATGACATGTGTGATATTTTACCCTGGGATCTGGTGCAGTCTCAAGGATGAATGTAAATGACTACAAAGTTTGTCTCCTTTTTGTGAGAGGTCACATGTGAAGAGTAGTGATTATTCCCTATATGACAGCTTCCAAAGGACAATGGCCAAGTGGCTGGGAAGGAGGATGGAATTGTGATATTCTGTAGATTTCTTTATGCTTTTTTATTTTATATTTTTTAATAGTGTGCCCACAAGCCTTTTATTTGCTTATGTACAGTATAGTTGCATCAGATTTCCATTACTGGAATCTTTCATTTAGGAAGAATCCAAATCATTCTTACCTTTAATGACTCATCAAAGGCTTGTTCAAGTAATTGAGCAGGCAGCCACTGCCTCCATCTTTCTCACACAGTGCTGCCAGTTAGGCAGCACTGTGTGAGAAAGATGGCATCAGAAATAAGTGGAAATGTTAAAAGTTAACGTGTTATTCTAGGCGAAGAGGGGCTTTGTCAGGATCGAGCATGACTAGATGGAACAATTCAAGAGGGGCATGGTTGGATTTGTTGAATCCAAAGCATAATCAGGCAGCCCTAAACCACACTGAGCATTTGTGAGGCGCTTGAAGATGGAGAACCAAACATTCTTGATATCACAAGGTCTTTGAAAGACCGTGCTGATAGCATAGGTTATCAGGTTCAGACAAATTTGTGAATTCTGTGTGCCTCGAGTACCGCTGTTGATATTAAAGCAAAAGGGAGGCAGACATTATTTTGTTAATGAGACATCATAATAATGTTATGCCGGGGCCATCTGTGGAATTAACAAGCACATTTTTGCATCGTCACAAGGAAAAACATAACAGATCCACTTTAACCGAGAGTGCTATGTGGAAAAACAAACGCTCCACTGGAACAGCTGAATCGGGAATCTTCCACTGATCATTCAAAGCTTTGACTTTCAGAGCGTAGCCCTGAAAAACATAAGATCTGAGCTAGCCCAGGATTATGTGTGCATGTGATGTATCTAAAGATGGAAATAGCTGCCAGGTCTGAAAAGTGAATGACTTAAACCTTAAATCTGTGGCTACAAAAAGGCTACGGTCCCTGGCTCCTTTGCTCCATGACCTCAGTAAACACTAATGTGTTTATACTGTAGGCTGAATCTCCAGTAGTGGGTAGTACTAGCTAGCTAGTAGTTTGCGTGTCATAGTGACTAAAATATAATGCTTATTTTGTAAATCAGAGCTCATTAGAGTCAAAAAGGGGGACAAACCCAGGTATGCTCATTGGTTTACGACTCCTTCGAGTCATTAGCCAATGAGCATCCCTTAATTTCACAGACTCCTGATGTCTCTTTTTGAAAAACTACGATGGCAACGGAAAGGGAAAAAAATGGTGACATTACTATAGCTGGGTCAATTTTTAATATACTATAACAGAACAGTAGAACAGAAGCTTATGCTGACCGTTATTGTTTGGACACCATGCCAGGCACCATGTCATGGCACTCATTATAATTCAACAAAACTTCACAGTAGTAAGTCAAGTTCCACAAAAACAGTTTATACAGTTTTTACCCAAAGTCAACTGCGAAGAAATACTTGTTCAGTCATCATGAAGATAAGTAAATGTGTCTGCTTAACCGTCAAATTTAGTCTTCATAGGTGGCTGATTTAACCAATTTCATTTCTGTGTGCATACAAAATGCCAATTAGCTTAAACAGGCCCTTTTTCCTTGATAATTATCTTTCCCCGTCAGGAGAAACAGCAGGAGATGTACTATATTATTAAAGAGGAGTGCATAAAATAATAGTATGCTGGAGGAAAACACTATCAAAGAAACCACTCCGATATCATCTGCCTTTCCTGACAGTTTGCCCCTACTGTATAAGCATGCTGAAAGAATCATTTGTCTGCTCAGCTTTGAGATGTGTATAAGGCAAAAGAAGAATTGTTGTGGAGAATAAGTGTCACGTTTATAAAAAATGCAAATCTATGCCTCTGAATAATGGACCAGACTGAACCATCCAAATGCTAATCAAAAGACTCTGCTGTCTTCTTAATTTAAAATAAACATAAATAAGGTTATCAAAAAAAAATATATTTCAGTTTTCCCTGTGCTGAGTTCCCCTGTGTGAAAACACAGGACAAAACAACTTGACTTCAATTATTTCAGGAGCACGTTGGGCCTGCAGGCTGGACACGGACTTGTCTGACTAAAGCTAAATGACTATAAATCAGATTAAAGTTAAACTCAAGGAACAAACCAAGAAAATTCTACCTGCATCCCGGAGACATTTTCCTGCATTGCCAGATTAACATGTTGGATACTTTGACTGTGGTTTTTACACTTCTTTGAGAAGCTCCATGAAATATTCACTGTTGCTTTGTGATAGCCTTATTTTATATGGAGGAGCCACAATATATTTAAGTTGAAGCCCCATGTGGCTCCCGCTTCTCAGTGTGTCTCTTTCTCTCTTAAACCCCTTCTACAAACTCAGACTCTGGTCCTACATGCATTTCAGTTTTCTGCAAATCTACTTAGAGCCGCAGCCTCTACACCGCCTTAAGTTGGGCGAAGGGGCATTTGTAGACCTTTAAGTTCAAGAGCGTTTTTGATAAAGGATCTAACCCTGATGCCACCCCCTGCCGACTCGCAAGTCTCCAGCAAGGTAAGAGAAGTGTGGCAGAGAACGCCCTCTGAGGAATTTTCTTTATGGTTTATGTGATAATTTAAAGAGTGAGCTGGCTGCAAAGGATCTACCTGCCTGACTTGACTCTCTGAAATCCGTGTGTATAAGGATGGATGACGCAAGCAGGAACACTGGTGAAACTACAGTTCCTGTTCTGGAGGAGTTACCCTGGAAGAACTCAGCAGGAGAGGAAGTTAATGTGAGGATGGTGATGTGCAGTCGATGTAGCTCAACTAAGCCCGTCTCTCACCTTCTAAGAGAAGGAAAGATTGGTTGCGGGCGAGCACTTATACTGTGTAAAGAAGGGATAATTTATTGCCTCATGCCTGCTTAGATCCCGATGGTGGGGATAGTAGCAGGCAAAATAAACAATGTGTCTTCCCCTGCATAGACTAATGATTACTGCAAAACTCTCCATAAACACACATGCACACTTTCTCCAGATGCTCGTGGATTCAGGTATCGAACAAAGTCAGCCTATCCATGACTTTTCTCCCAGATCCACTACAGGTCACTGCACTAAATGGTACAGAGCTTCCTGATATCACTAACAAGACAAATCCTGTTCATCTCACACTCTCTGGCACCCATGCAGAGCAAATCAGTCTGATTGTTTTTGAAGCACCTCACAGTCTGCTAGTCCATGGTCATCCCCATCTTAGTGTTCATAATCCCAGTATAGATTAGCATTGAAATTGTATATCAGGTAGGAGTATCTGGTGTCACCAAAATTGCACCAAAATCTACTTCGCCCCAAAGAAGTTTCACTCGCCTCAATCAGAACCCAGAGATGTGTCAGCTGTTCCTGAAGTTTCTTAGGATCTTGCAGAGGTATTTTAAAAAGATCCAGCTCTCTCTCTCTCCCTCCACCCCATCCCTTTGACTGCTCTATAGGGCTGCTTCCTAGGGTACTTTGCCAACAAGTTGACTGTATAGTTTAACTAAACCTGAACAGGAGGCCATAGAAAGGTACATAACAGACTCTTGCTGCCAGAATAATCCATCCATTCTCATCTGCCCTTGGGGCCTGTTTCAGAAAAAAGATTCCCCGTCCCTGTATTGATTTCCATGGTCTCAATAAAATCCCCATTATGACCAAATACCCATCATGACTATCAATGTCCACTTTTGAGCTTTTGCAGGCGGCCACTGTGGTGTAAAAATGGGATCTGCGCAAGGCTTACCACTAATCTAGGACACTTTGAAGATCTGGTAATGCCTTTTGGACTCACTAACACAGCAGTAGTTTTTCAGGACCTTGTCAGTGATGCTCTCCATGAGTTCCTCAACCACTTTGTATTTATCTATCTCAACCGCATCCTGATTTTTTCCCAAGTCTCTTTCAGAACAAAAATCCCACGTCCAACAAGTCCTCCAAATTCTTCTTGAAAACAAGCTATAATTTAAAGGTGAGACGTGTGAGTTCTATGTTGACACTGTATCATTTCCTGGTTAAATCATTGGAAAAGGACTCTTTAAGGCAGATCCCACAAAGGTACAGGCAGTGGTGGACTGGCCAATTCCTCCCAACCATAAGCAACTTCGACACTTCCTGGGCTTTGCTAACGTCTATCATCATATCCATGACTTCAGTAAAATAGCTCAGGCTTTGACACACCTTTACTTCAGTTACCTGCCAGTAGGCCACTCAAGAAGGCCTTGGCTCACTCAAGAACTAATTCGCCTTAGCCCCTGTTCTTATTCAACCAGACACCTCAAAACAATTTGTGGTAGAGATGGATACCTCGAACTCCGGATCAGAAAGGAACTACAATGTTGGAGATCATGAACTGTGCAAAAACCTTCTTACAGCGGTTCTTCAGGTGGCCTATCTTATTAAAGATGTCCAAAAATATGTATCTGCTCTGTTTGTGCTCAAAACAAGTCCTCTACCTCACTTCCTGCTGGACCGCTCAGACCACTTCCCACTCCTGGCCGCCCATCGTCTTACATTGTCTTGGATTTTGTCACTGGACTTCCTTCATCATCTGGCAGTATGGTAATCTTTACAAGCTCCTCTAGCTTTCATCCCCCAGACCAATAGGCAAGCATAGAGGGCCAACCAGAAGGTAGAAGCAGCCTATCAATGTGCCATTTCTTACAATCAGTCCACCTGGAGCTCCCAACAGGCTACAGTAGCAAACCTTTAACTTAAGGAAATAAACTATTCAATTTAGGGAAACCTGCCAAACAAAACCAGTCTTTATCCAACTTTTTGGATCATTTGTGCATTAAGCTAATCTGATTTTAATACAATAATGTGTATTTTAATTGCTAATTGAGCCTTGCAGCAGTGTGGACGGGCAAATAAGTCATTTAGGGGCAAATTCATATAGACACCCTATGCAAATACCTGGCAGTGTCAGAGTTCAGAATCTTTTACTCATGTGTTCATGTTCATTAAATGTTGCGAAACTTGGGCTTTTGAGCTCAGGGATGATCTGTATAAATCTAGCATTTGTTGCAGACCTGTGCGTGCTGAATAAAATTATTTCACTAAACTGCGTTGCTGTGAAGTGATCAGATTACCAAAGTGCCAAGCTTGCTGGTGGCAAAACCTCCAATTCACATACACATGCAGTCTCTGCCCATATTGCTCTCCGTGTGTAATTTGTTGCACTGTACAAAATGCAGTAGTGATGTAGTAGTGTTTCTAAGACTCGACATAATGGCAGCTGTGTGTCAAGAGGCTGATTCACTTTGCAGATGCCATCAAGCTGTCCACACACAGAAAGGAGCCACATACCTGAGATGACACATGGACAGAGCCCAGCAACGTTTCCTCGAACAGCAACATTGGCCATTAGTGCTTTAAAGTAAATAAAAACTGCCTCGAAGAGTCATCTGAGGTTATTAAAAAAATAAAAATCAGACACATTTATGCTTTAAAAAATCTGCCTCTGATACATGCACCAAAACAATTACAAAGAGCAGGTTATCACACTGCATGTAAACATGTCTGATTTTCTGAATAGACTGTTTTTTCACAGTAAGCAGCTGTCTTAACTCCCTTTTCCTAATGAAAGGAATGAGATATTGATCTTGTTATCTCTGGTAGAAGAGTAGAATTACTCACTGCTTTACTGCTGTGTGCCTTCATCAGCCACTCAAGTTGAAATCGACATCATGCATGTCCTGACACAAAAATGTATGTAGTGAAGACGAAAGGAATTTAATTGGTGGACAGCAAAGTTTAGTCAACTCAGTCTGCTGCTGACTGTGAAATATTGCTACCGTGTCCCATTCTGTTCCAAATGTATGTGCTGACTAATGTCTAGAAATGGGTTTTGTAACTTCAGTGACCTAATTTCAGTTCATCCTTAAGTCGGAGCGAATCTGCCACATAGAGTAAAAAGTAATGGGTCACATCTCTTAACCACAGAACTCTAACATGAGTTTTGTAACACATTCTCACTTTCACCTGGGTGAAACATTTGTGATACAAGCATTTGTGAACGAATGAATTTCTTCCCTCCCAGGTATTTCACGATAAACTGTAAGTGGTACTATTGCAAAGTGAAAGCATTTCGGACGCACAGCAACTCAGCTACGAAGTGGCAGACCGTGTAAGATTACTGAGCGGGGGTCACTGCTGAGGCACATAGCGTGTAAAATGGTCTGCTGACTCAATACCTGCAGAGTGCCAAACGTCCTCTGGCAACATCAACATAAAAACTGTCGCCAGGGGTTTCATGGCATGGGTTTCAATGGTTAAACAGCCTCCGTAGGTGCAATGCGTAGGTGGCCCAGTACTTTTGTCCTTATAGTGTCTCATTGCTTCCAGGTGTTTGTGAGATATCACATTCACAAGAATGGGGTAAATGTGTGGTCATAGTGACCTTTGACCTCAGACTGTGGATCAGTTCATCCTTTAGTCCAAGTAAAATAATTTGGCAAATTGGAAGAAATTCTGCATTAATGAATCTACAGTTACTGAGATTTTAAATCCATGGTTGTCAGAAATAACTAAGCTATAATCACAATCATTACACATTTAAAAACATTCATGTGAAACCTTGTTAGGACAATGAAATGTGTCACTTATAATAATCATAATTATCTGAATTACATGCACTTAATTGTTGTTGCTGGGCAGAAGGTGTTGACGAGGGGGAGATTTGCACAGAGTGTGCTTTTTTTAACTTGTACAAGTGTGAAGAAAAAAGTTAACCACAGTCTTAATGTCGCCCTCTGACCTTCATCTCTTTGTGTACTTTGTTACCGAGAAAGTTGATAGAGGTGAAGGGTTACACTAATGTCAGTTTGTAGATCCTGTCAAAGTGGAGCTGTGTCAGATGTCACTGTGTGGGTTTTAATTCCTGTTGTCTGTGCTCTTACTACCAAATGAGGTTGCATGTGTATGACTACATGTATAAAGATGGTTTGAGTACTTCCTCAGATTGAGAGCGCCTTCATGAAGCTGTCTGGCTGACTGCACAGCTGAGTGAAAGGGTCTCCTCCTTGCAAAAAGCCTTTACCCTGGAAGTTGATCATGTGGGCTTGGTCTATTGATAATTCCTGAGAATTTTTCCCAAAAAACCTACAGGTATGAAAATAACAGAAGCAGAAAAAAATGCCTTATCTAGGCTTAAATGAACAATGGAGCTTTTCCTGTGGTCATGTCATGTCTTTTTTCATGTGGATATTTTGCTGTCTGATTTTCACTCTTCTTCATCAGCATACATGTAACAGTTCATGGTGTTTTTAAAACTCCATAAACATGATTTACTTAGTGTCAGTTGATACCCTGATGTACTGACCTCAGAACAGCATTTATGCCCAACAATCGATGTATCTCTAGACCTATGCTTGGTTCAGCAGCCAAACTGAGCAGATAAAGATGAGGACAAGCCAGTCTGAGCCTGCACAGCAGACCTGAGACCAGTAACTCATATAAATATAGCAACTGTGGGCTGTTTAGTTGCCCACATTTGCTGTATTCAGGTAGCAATTTAGAATCTGTTGTTAATAATTACTGAGTAGAATCTGTGTGTAGTACAGTGTATTAATATCCTACAAAGTAAAAGTACTCAAAGGAGAGTCAGCAAGATGATGACATGAAGCAAGAAAGGAGCATGTTAATGAAATGAAAGGAAACCTTTGGGATCACCTTAAACAAAATGTGGATTTTTCGGAGGCTATTTTAATTTTTCAGATGAGTTACTTTAATTGGCTGTTGATGAGTTAAAGATCCCACAAAGGAAAAACTGTACTGGTTTTCATCTGGTGGCATAAGGCAGATAAAACAACTTTAGTACTAATCAAACCTTTTTGTGTCTGCATCAATCATATGGTCAACAGAGGTGCATCTGCCACTTTCACGGCTTAAACTGAACAGGACTTCCGATTTATGTAAAACTCAAAAAATGGACATTTTACCAGGGGTGATATGAAGGACAGACATCTAATACCACCGCTGTCACCAAAAGTCCTCTTTAATAATTTGGTGATAAGTATAAGCAAACAAGTGTTTCAGTCCACACACGAAGATTGCAGCTTGTGCACTGAGTGCTCCGGGTAGGAAAGGTCAGGCTGAGGTCAGTGAGGCCAGACACGGTTCATCTGCAGCCTTGGTAAGATAACAGATTCTCTGTGCGCCTGAGCGTCAGTCAGGCAGAAACAGACATATAAACTACTGCAGCGTAAAGGAAAGGGTCATCCTGGCCAACTACTACAACACTGGAGGCGAGAGGCTTGGCATGGTCGCGGATGGAGGTGGCAGGTTTGCGTGAGTTCAAGTGTCTGTGTGTGTGTGTGTGTGTGTGTGTGTGTGTGTGTGTGTGTGTCTACTAAAAAAATCTTATCCTATCAGTAAATCTTTCTCCAAGGCAGAGGCTGTGTATGTCCATGAATTTAAAACACAGTATATGAGGAAGCGTGTGTGTGTGTGTGTGTGTGTGTGTCTCTTACCCTTTAGGTGGATCTTATTTTCCGGGCTGTGCACCAACACCGAGCTAACTGAATCCAAGCTGTCGTAGTTACTGCAGCCGAGAGGGCCTGTCCTTGTTTCGGTTACCTAGGAAATAGAGGAAGAATAGCTCTGTTTACTTCAGCAGCTACCTCATCGACTAACCAGTGGATGAGATAGCTGTTTGTTTCTCTTTCGGGCCGTCATGTACACAGCTGCAGCAGGTGAAGTGTGTAGAGGCAGGCAGAGTACTGGATGTGGCAGAGCCCTCTGACAGCAGAGAAAACTATAGCCATCATTGCCTTCGATCCCACACCTGCAGACACAGCTGTGTGCAGTGTGAGGGCTTTCTTCAATGAACAGTATGAAAAATGAAGACAAGTGAGAAGAGAATCAGCGCAGGTACTTTTGAAGTCAAATATTGGAGGGTAGGCTGTATCACGTTAAATGACTTTAAGCAGTAGAATCATAGTAATAGCCATTTTTGCATCTTATTGTTCTTAAATCAGACAAATCTGCAAATGTATATTACACTGAGTAGTTTAGTATGAGTATTGCAATTATGCTATTATTTTTCCTATTAGTAGGGATCATGATGTTTGTTGTTCCATAGATGATTAGTATAGCATAGCATAACATAAAACATGCATACTTTGTAGTATATATTTAGGAATATTTACCATTTAGTTAGTCTTGCTCTTATAATTAGGGTTTAAAATTTCATACACAAGCCTAGTTAAAAATATATAAATAAATAACATTTGTTTTGGATTCAGATTTGGGATTAAACTGTTAAACAAAATTGTGTTAATAAGACACAAAGCAGCAGATTTTAGACTGTGGTACAACAGGAAAACATTCAAGTGATGGCCTATAAGAATTATCATTTTAAGTAAAACTTTAAGCTATTTTATTACGAAGTGTTTGTAGCACTCCACCCTCTGCTACATGGTCACTTCTAGTTTAAAAAAAAAAAAAGTCCAAAACCAAATGATGATGTCACACTCCAATATGAGCTACTTCAGCTACAATACGAGAAGTTAGGAGCCAGTCAATAAAGTGTTTCTATGCACACAAACAGCATCCTCTTCCCTTTTAAAATAGGACCATTATCCCTCTGCACACTTGCAATATCAGCTGTTTTATTTTTATATTTTCCTAAAGCATCACTTTGTATAACCTCACACTGAGCGAAGGCAACAAAGAAAAATATCACTGACACAAACATCATTTAAAGACATCGCTTATATAACCTGTAGTTAAAACTCTCTCCTCTGTATTTGACTCCAAGGTTTCTTTAAAATGCTGGTAGCTTCTCCTCAGTGACAGAGTACAGACACTGTGTGTCTAAGTCGGATCCTTAGTTGAATTTTCTAACCAGTCATTTCTAGACCAACATCTTCTCAGCAGCAAAAGTAAAGTCACAATTTTAAAACTATTCAGCAACTAATAAATGTTATAATAATAAGGAAGATGAACCAAAGTGTTCCCATAATATTCGTGAGGACTGGAAATGAGTGCTTATGAAAAGGTAGCAGGGGAACGCTTCAGGGAAAAGACTAATCTCCTTCGATTCAGCCTTTTTTTTAAATTATTGGGACCTAAACTGAGAATTTTCTCTTACTAGATGCAAAAAAAGTTAATTGCTCTCTGATGCTATGAAGGTCAATATAACCTGAATATTAGTGGTCCTGAAAGAGATGTAATGGAAATTAAGATACACTGATAATATTGCAGTTGTGATGTGTAGAAATGGATATGTGGTGAAGAGAAAAGTTGCACACAGAATGATGAGTGTAACCAGAGAGAGAAAAGTCAAATAAGCGTGACGAATGGAACAAAAGGGATAAAGACACAAGGAAGAAATCAAAATATTGCAAACAAAAGGCAAAGAGAGAACAAGCCAGGATGTAACAAATAGTAAATTTTTTCTGAGTGGGTGTTCAAAATGGAACATAAGAAGATGGACATGTCCTCTGGCAAAGCCATCCTCCAGCTATATCCGCCTATTTAGAAAATGAGGCAGCCTGTGCAAATTTGCTGTCCTTAACACAGCCTCACATCTTCACACTCTGTCTTGCATTAAGATTGCATCTAATATCAAAAGAAATAGAAGTTACCCTTGAAGGCGCCATAGGAGATACACATCGCAAACATCACTCAAATAACCAAATAAAAAAACAGACATTGCTGAGATGGAGTCAAAGATAAGCTACAGATAAAGGCAAGAAGCAAGGAAAGATTAGAGAAGGGCGGGGGGGGGGGGGCATGTTGTTTCAGCCACGTGTGCCACTGATAATCCCTGCCTTAAAAATAAAAGAAACTCAACTGTTGCGTCTCACTCACTGTTTTTGAATTGACTGTGTAACATCATCCCTTCTTTTTTCCCTGGTTCCCATTAAAGTTTACCTTCTAATGTGTTCAGACTGAAAATTTAAAAAGTCTGAAAAATTCTGTGATTCCAGAAAACCAAAGCTGCTTGAATGAAAAACAGAAATACGTGCGGTTCAAAGTAAATGCCTCTAAAGCATACACGGTGGTTATGAAAAAGCCACCAAAAAAATCAGATATTTGGATTTTGAGTTATTAATGGGTTGTACACATCAAAATGAAGTACTAACCCAACTGTTGTATTGTACAGGTGGTACTCTGAACTTTGCCATTTTTGACAGCTACGTGGTGACTGAATTATTTCAGCAGTTAAGAAAATGGATGCCTGAATGGATACTTTACACAGACTTACAGTATTTCCACTGTGACTCAGTGTTACCTCAAAATTCGTCTTAAAACTATGACAAATGGCCGCACCCTCACTCACCTGTGTTACATTATTTCTCTGTCTATACACCAACCAAACAACATTATGACCACTGACTGGTGAAGTGAATAACACTGATTATGCCTTCATTATGGCACCTGTTAGTGGATGATATATATTAAGGTAAGTGGCAAGTGAACATATCCTCAAAAACAGGAAAAATGGAAAAACTAATCGGTTTGAGCAAAACTGCTAAGGGCCAAATTGTGATGGGTTGGCAACATTTCCAAAACTGCAACTCTTGTGGGTTTTCCAAGTAAGGAGCAGTGAACCAGTGACGGGGTCATCGGCAGCCAAGGCTCATTGATGGGAAGGTTGGCCCGTGTTGTCTGTATGCGGCCGCAGAGCTGCAGACCAGTCAGAGGTCCCATGTTGACCCCGTTGATCACCGAACGCACCAACAATGGGCACGTGAGCATCAGAACTGGACCAGGGAGCAGTGGAAGAAGGTGGCCTTCCATCACAAGGAGGGTCGGGTGCGTGTGCATTAGTTATCTGGGGAACACCTGGCACCAGGATACACTATAGGAAGGCAAGCTGGCAGTGTGATGCTTTGAGCAATGTTCTGCAGGGAAACATTGGGTCCTGCCATCCATGTGGACGCTACTTTGACATATACCACCTACCTAAGCATTGTTGCAGATCCTTTCATGGTAGCTGTGGCCTCTTTCAGCAGCCTAATGCTCCCTGCTACAAAGCTAAAATGGTTCAGGAATGGTTTGAGGAACACAACAACGTGTGATATGTGAGGTATTAACTTGGCCTCCGAATTCCCCAAATCTCATTCCAATCGGCCATCTCTGGGATATGCAGGACAAACAAGTCTGATCCATGGAGGCCCCACCTCACAACTTACAGGCTTAAAGGATCTGTTGCTAACATCTTGGTGCAGATACCACAGCACGGCTTCAGGGGTCTTGTGGACTCCATGCCTCAATGGGTCAGAGCTGTTCCAGTAGCAAAAGGGGGACCAACCAGATAAAACACTGTATGATACCCAGCAGAAATATAAAAGAATACATATCTGAATGTGATTCTTTGTTACCCTGAATCTCAACAATGCAGGTAGAGATAGCAAACACAGCATGACTCACAGAGCCACAACTGCCACAGTATGGGAAATTCACCGGGTGAATATAAAACAAAAGTGTGAGCAGAGATAGACTTAGTTTAGCTTATAAAAAGAAGCTACAGTGGGCATTTACATTAAAACTCAAATAAAAAATTCAGTTCATGGTTTGTAATTTCCAGCTGTACCACAGTCAACGGGTCAGTTTTTTGCTAGTAAATCACACCATTTATTATTATAAATTGTTGTAATGTGGACCCAACTGTACAAATTGCTTTTGTAGTAGTGAGCGACTTTTTCCCAAAACCCTTCAAAGGCCGACATGTCCTCCAATCTGAATGACAACATCAGTCATTTGTTCCATAACGATCCATGTGAGCATTTCCAAAATGAGCGCTCTTACATGTGGCTTTGTGTGTCGTGTCAGTGTGTAACGTGGCTGAAGCTCATGAGGTCGAGCAGATCGCCTGCTAGTCAGAAGGTTGGTGGTTCGACCTCTGGCTGCTCTAGTCAAAGTATCCTTGGGTGAAATACTGAAGCGCTTGTATGAATGGGTGTGAATAGAGTATCTTGTAAAAAGCACTTACACTAAAAAAGCTCTAAGTACAGTAAAAAAAAAAAAAGAGAGAGAGGGGCTTGAA
>VUQJ01031379.1:61652-74462 GCA_015108635.1 Andinoacara biseriatus | reverse complement strand
AGCAAAGAGGTTAAAAAAAAAAAAAAAAATACAAATATGGCATTTTAGGGGATCATTGTTTTATAGTAAGTGCATGAGAGTATTGCAGAGTGGAGGTGGGTGATAAATGGCTCCAGAAAACATGTCTGACTTCTAATATCAATCTGTATGTTTTCATGTTATTGATGTGCCAGTATTTTAGTTTCCCACCCTGCTGCATAAAAATAACTTTTCTGTGGACGATGCAGCTGAAAGTCACATTTTTACTCAAGTTTAATTTTTACTATTGTCATCATTATAGAACAAAACTGAATTCTTTATTGTATGTTTATTTGAATCCCAGTGAGTCTCTGCAGAGAGTAAATTGTCTCTCTGGTATCCTCAAAAATAATAATTTCATATTTAAAATGTCCTAAATGCATCATAAGGCAAATAAACTAATGATGTAATGACTCATAGAATTATTTGGTAAACAAAATTATTCATTTTTAAAATTTTAATTACCTTTTTGCAGTTGCAGCCATCAGCTATGCTGTGTCCATGTAGATGGTTCATGAAGGAAAAGCAGGCCTGCAGAGCTTTTATCAGTGATCATAAATCTTTTTGCACTTTATTTTTTATACACGCTTTTTATTTTTTCCTGCGTGCTTCTTCTCTCCTGTCAGAGTTTTGAGCCAGCGGTGTTGGCAGGATCATTTGGATTACTGTACGTTAAGAGGTTGTAATTGATCCGTCTGACTCAGCTTTAATTGACTGAATTGACTCTTATTGCCGATTTCTCTGATAGTCGCTCTTCTGTGCAAAAATCCTAAAATTGGCAGCATCAGATGTGAAAAACGTGTGCTCGTCTTTTTCCTAACAATGAGCACCTTTAAGTTATGGACTGTTGAAGAAATAAATGTGGTAACATTCATTTGGGTTCAAGGAAAGTTTTTTTTATAGGAAAAAATATTTTTGGCTGCTCCAACTCAACTGTCATCACATTTAAAATGCAAATACCGATGCTGATAGTAAAAACTGTATAGTCTGATCTTATTTTTAACAGACAAAATAAAAACGCTCTTTCCTGAAGGTAGCCTTGCTAGCTCTCAACCATATCCACCATTTCCTTCAGCAGCTGGAGTTTAGTCTTATTATAAAGTAGCAGTCTGATATTTCTTGCCCAGAATTGGATGAAAACATCGATGCCGCCCTGTCTTCGCGTAACAGTCAGCCAAGTCTGCTTTATGAGCCCTGCAAACTGTTCTTGTATGTGTAATGTGTTTAGAGATGCTGGTAGTTGGATTCTGTGACCCAATTTTTTGGGGGTCTTCAGGTGTAGAAGAAAAAACTGGAGCTGTCATCAGACGGTAGCCACTGGTTTGAGACTAGATTTTTAGCAAATGCCAAGTAGACCGACAGTAAAGGTTCTGCACGATCAGTGAGGGTCGATGAGCTCATGCCATCTATCCACAATTCACAAGAATCTCTCGTTTAATCAAACTTGCACTCACTGATCACTTAATCACCCAAACTTAAAACCTAAAGGTCATATTTGTCTTTTTGTAGCCAGTAACGTCTCAATTGCGATGGATTGTGAGCCGGTTGAGCTGCTGCGTCACCGATGTCCTGGTTTTGTGCTTTTGCTGTTTTTAATCCTGAATTAAACCAAACTTAACTAGACTCTCGGCTCGTGTTAAAGGGACTTGCACAGATTTTTGCCTCCCTCACAACACTCACAAATACACTTATCTCAAATGCAGCTAATGCATCAGCGCCACAGTTTGTAACTTCCTGCATTGCGTCTGGGCCCTTAGATGTTGACAGTTGCGTGTTTGCAGCAAACACTCACATTCCTGAGCCACTAATAATTGTTCTCCTATGAATTAGCTGTAAGCAGAAAGAATGAATGAACCCCGTGCAATACAAATGATTTGAGTCCCCACAGTAAACACAACAATCACTTTGTGCAATTTATCTAATTATGAAGAGCACACAGATGTAGAAAAATAATTAATACTAACAGGCATGCATGAATATTTATAGCTTGATAAACTGCCACATTCTCCCAAATTCAAAGTGAGAGTGTTTTGAGAAATGCAGCCTTCACATCGTGTGGGTAAGTTAACATTCATAGGAAGGCTGCAGTGCAGAGATGCTCAGGATTTTTGCTGTAGGCTGTTTGGCCCCATCAATTGTGGGGTTTTTTTTTTTTGTTGTGAGAGGGAAAAGGTTCGAGTCGTATTCTCTAAGCCGTCCTTTGTTGTACTGTGGCACAAGTGTCAGGCAAGAAAGGCCAGGAGCCGCTTGCCACACTTTACCAAGTGTGACCGAATAAGAAAGCAGGTCCTCCAACGCCAAGCTAATATCATATCAAAGAGCAGCATTCGTCTCCTCTGGATGCTGCCTGTGATCTACGCTGCATGGCTCGAAGGCAGGGCAGCAGAATAAAGTCAATAATAAAGCTCAAAATTTAAGACTATGAGCCGAGACATGCTGTTTGTGCAATTCCTGACTCGCCTTTGTTTCCAGATGAATTCAAATATTAATAGAAACGGTGTGAAGTTGGACTAAATCTTTAACAGTGACTCTTCAAAAGATTTTTGTAAACATGAATCATTCTGCTGTCTTTCCAGGTTCTCCAGGGCCAGATCATAGTCGAGTGTCCTCCCCGCTGTTCGACAGCGGTGTGCATTTAAATGGAAATGGAAACAACACAGTAAGACCTTTTTGATGTTGCACATGGAAACTTGATTGGTTTGGGTTTGATCTGTTTCCCGCTTAGCACCTCCATCTTTTTAGTTTTTATAGGTAACTGATGTTTTCAAATTAAGCTAAAGGTTTAAAATGCTGTTATCTGAGAGCCTCACTGACTGCACTGATTAACACCTTCTTCATGTGCCTGAAAGACGGGCATGCTTTTGAACCTGCAGCTCCTTTAAAGTATCTCTCTAACTTTGGTTTGAACCTGAGCCTCTGACATGTTTCTAGAAATAAAATAGTCATACAGGCACTGAATGATATATGAACAATCCCTCAGCGTAAACCTTTGTGTGCCCATCACAGTTCCATGTTCCCCTAGCTGGATCTATAGGCACGACCTGCCTGGGTGCAGCGCTCGCACCGTGCACGCTCACCAGTCGCTTTGTGCCAATCAACTCAGTGCATTTAGGCACGTATAGACATGGTCATGATGGGGAGGGGTGGTGGTCGGGGGTGGTGTCAATGTGGACTGAAACCTGTGACGAATATTTCCAGCACCTTGCTGAATCTATGCGATGAAGAATTAAAGCAGTTCTGAAGGCAAAACGAGGTCCACTCTGGTAACTAATAAAGTGGCCAGTGAGTGTAGCTTGTAATTTTCTCCACTGCTGAGGCATTAAAGCCATTAGCTTTAGCAGCAGTTGAGACCGTTAATGCTCCTAATGTTGACACATCCTCCCTGCTCCCTTCTGTTTGTGTACATTAGGAAAATAGTCTAATAATGATCCGACTCTTTTTATCTTCATGGAGACTTTGTTGGCATTACACCCACCCACCCATTGATCCAACCACCCATCCATCCAAATCCATCCATCCATCCATCCATCTTCTTCTGCTTATCCAGCTCAGGATCACGGGGTGGGGTCGCTGGAGGCTGGAACCTATCCTAACTGCCAGACTATTGCAGGGCTAACACAGAGAAACAACCATTCACACTCTCACCTACAGGCAATTTACACTCACCAATTAACCTAACCCTGCTAAGTGCACGTATTTGGACTGTGGAAGCTGGAGTACCGGGAGACGCAGAGATGGGGAGAACATGCAAACTGGTGGATTTGAACCCAGGAGAGGCTGCGGTGCTAACCACTGCACCACTGTGCTGCTCTGTGATACACAGTAACAGACAAATGTGCCAGATCCTTCTTGTTACTCCAATTAGTACAATTAGTGCACGTAACGTTTTTGACTTGTAATAGCTGAAAAGAAGGAAGCAGTTCGTCAATATGCAACCGTACCAGGACCTTGAAACTCTTTCAGTTTCAAATTTTATAAATGACACCTGAGCTTGTTTTCTGAAAAAGGTTAATTCCACATGAAATAACAAAAACCCAGCACTCCCACACGCCGAGGCTGATTTAGACCAGTTACAAAGGGAAGGTCTGGCAGTGGGATGCTGGGATTTAGGTGAGATCACCCAAATGCTTGTGCGTAACAACAGCAAGAGAGGTGTAGGCTGCTAGAAGCATTAACGGTGAACAGCTGCAGGTCGTCTCAGTTTTGCAAGTGCCCGATACACAATCATTGTTACTCGTACATAAAACTCAGGAATAAAAGGCGTTTTAATAAATATGAAGCCTCATAAAAGACTTCAAACTGACCTTGTTTGGACTTAGGGGAGCTTCATCAGCAGTTTCTTATTGATGTCTCTTGGAGGAATATAATGAAAATGCTTTTTAAGTCTTACACTTTAGGCCTCCATTACTCCCTTTTCCTTTTTATCTGCGTTTTTGCTGTTTTGAAGGGGACACACTACAGGTGAGGAAGGTAAAAAAAATATTAAATAATTGATATGATGATGAATTTCTGTTGATTCTTAATTATTTTAAAAATGTTGTTTATAATACAATTTTTCAGAAATGTTGTTGAAATATCCAAATAGGGGCAAATAAGACATTTTCCTTTAAAATCTGTGTATTTTCGTACCATTCCACGACAGCGAATATTATAAATATGAATATTGCACAAATCCAGGTTGTAAACTCTTGTTTCATTTTGTTGGAGTTAAAGGTTTTTACAGCGAGGATTTTGGATATAACTTCTTTATTACTCCGTGAATCTGAAGATTCAGTCGACAGAAAAGTCGATTTCTGACATGTTTCTAGATCTAAAATATTCCATCAGGCACTGAATGATCCATGAAGCCTCAGTGTAAACCTTTACAGAGAGGAATCCAAGTTCAACTGAAGTGGAGATTTGTGGCCCAGATTATGGGAGGAAAGGGCATTTTTGGAGAAAACAGCCTTTGAGATGATGCATAGTAAAATTCTCTGCATTTTTACTGATTAAATCAACAGGCAAAACTTTTAGTAAACATGCACTAATTTGCAAAATGTCCAAAGTGCAGAGAAAACACACCTAAAAGTGCATTTTGTACGTTGTTTTTCCGATAATCTGGAAATGGGCATTGTCGTCGTGTGAGTGAGCAGTACCTGGAGAGGGGAAAAAGTTGAGTCACTAGTGAAGTACTCAACCCATTGCTGCCTAATTGGACCCTGGCCAGGCCTGCCAGTAAGCACAAGGGGAGTGATAGCAGCACACATGAAGCCTCCTCATCAGCATTGGCGCTTATAATGGCTCATAAATGAAAATTAAAGAAACGCAATAACCAGCTGATCCAAGCAGTGCTGGGCAGAGTGTAAATGAGTAAATAACTAAACCTAAATCATGTTAGGGAAATCATTCACAGACTATAAAAGCACTTTATTCTAGCTAGCTCAGCAGGGCTGACCGCTGGCACGTGTTATCAGCTGCAGCCTGAGCCTCTGCCTGTCTGTTCGGACTGTGGCTCATACAAATGTGAAGTAATCCATAATGTCCTCTGCACGCATATGACCTGAGACCCAAACCTGAGAGTCGGCCCCTGGCAGGAGGAGGAGAAATAAACCCGTCTCAGCCAAACCCACCCTTCATTGATGCCTGTGATTTTAATACATGCAAAAAATGTTAATCAGCAAAATCTGTTTTTTTTTTTATTAGCATTTTAAAACTTGCTGTGGAATTATGTATGTTTTGGTCAGTTTATCCCTTGCATATGGCTCTTGGGTATAATTTTTCATGCATTCCTTAATTCTGGGCTCTGTTCAATCTAAAGTGGCTCTCTTCACAACTCAGTATTTTAATTTCATATCCACAGCCGCAGAATCAAAGCGTTACTTCTGCGTGCAGTAGCAATAGAGCATCTGTCCATTTTAGCTCATGCTTTCGTGCAGTGGTTGAATCAATGTGTTATCACAGGGTAGCAAGGGTCAAAGGGGGAGGGGGGGGGGGTCATTCATTTATCTCTGTCGTCCCACAAAGCTGTTATTCGCTCATTGAGCTTTCTGGATCTTCAGCGATGATGGCTGTGATTACAGTGCACTGCCGGGATGATAGTTTGGAGATGTTGCAGCTGATTTCACAGAGGGGATATTTCTACCTCACCAGAGGACAGCATCGGCTCATTACCTGTATTGACAGCACTACCATCCATACCATGTATTACTGCATCCGAAGAGAACTTGTTCTTTAAAGTTCTTCTGGCTAAACAAATATTTTTACCCAAAGACAGTCTTTTAGTTTTAATACTGAAGTCTCAAATAATTGGATATTAATATGATCATTTATAATGGAAAGGGTGGCTTTAAAGCAGCATGTCTGGCTTGTTATTATATGTGCATTATTCAGATTAATCACGAAGGACGACAGGTGGTCATTTTGACCTTTCATATATTTGAAGTGTTTCCATTTATCTCGCTCTCAGAGAAGCCCAGACACGTCTCTGCACTGCCTGTGTGTGCGGTCTGCAGTCTAACTGTGTGCACAGTAATCCCAGACGCATGCCTGCCTATGCAAAAAGAATAGTGGCGTGACTCTGTGACATAATGTGTAAGGGGTCTTTACGTAAAAATCTTTGTTTCCCCCAGATCACAAATAACATTTAAAAGCTGCAAAAACACAAAATGGCGAAAGCTGGCCTCTGGAGCATGTCAAAAGAGTGTTTGTGCCGCACAAAGGAGTGTTATCTGAGTGGTTGTTTTTGTTCTTTGAGTAGGCCTAATTGTGTGTTGTGTTTGAGATATTTCGGTGCAGTACAAGGCGTGATTTCACTTTCATGTTCAGAGTATAATGATAGGAAGCCTCAAGACAGAGATTTAAGGAAAAGTAGGGCAGCCTATAACTTAACAGCATGCAATGTCATATTTTCTTTTTTGGGGGGAAATTAAGTAACTGTGCATCATATGAAATAGTCTGTAATGGAAATGTTCTTTAAGCACGAGCTTGGCTACACAGCTTTTGCAGTTTGCCTTCTTCCTGGTAGCTCCATATTCAACATCCTTGGTCCAGGATATCCACTGTCCCTCCTCTGCACACGTCCACACCATCTCAGCCTCGTCTCTAACTTTGTCTCCAAACTGCTCAACCTGAGCTGCACCTCTGATGCACTCATTTCTAATCTTGTCCATCCTGCATAAACAAGAGTGAAAAGAAAAACAAACTATTGGGCCTAAAAAAAAAAAACTACATAAAGAAAGCTGGTTAGAGCTGCTGGTTTCTGCTCCGCACTCTGTGGGCAAAGGGAATCGTCTGAGCATTGCCACCCCTGTAAAAATGGTCTGACCCACCGCTGTAACATCTCATTTTATATTCCACATTGTGTCCAGTGTCACGGCCAAGGTAAATGTCTGAGTGTGGGGTTTCTTTATATCTTTTTCCCATGATTATAATAACCTTGATTCTTTATGATATCCACCAAAGGAAAAAAGCAGCATTAGGCACGGTGACGGTAAGAAAAAGCTATGGGGACTGTCACCATATGTTTCAAAAGGCCAAAATTTCACAACAAATTTGACATTTTGTCACATGAACATTGTAAACCCCTTCCAGGAAATGTTTTTGAGTTCCTGAGATGTGAGGAAGGACTCGCCATTTTTTATTAACACTCAACAATCACACAGGGAGGAACGGTGGAGAGAGAGAAGAGACTGCAATTTCTTCACTGACAGCTTACCCAATAAACCCGAATGCTGTGCAGTCACAAGGGGCACGGTGGGGTGTGGAGCATTATGCTCCTATTTTCTTGTCAGAAAAGACATTGCTGCTCTTTTTTCTTTTTTTCTTCTTTGGTTCATATTGCTCTTTACCTTTTACATTAACTGGCTGCATTCTGCTGAGTTCACTGTGGGTGTCAAAACTTAGTCTGGAAATGTAGGAAAAGTTTAAAATGGTAAAGACAAGATGATGAGAAGTTGGTACAAGAACAAAATCCTCAGAGAAGACCTGCAGTAATGCACGACAATGATGACCAATGCACCACCATCTCCTCCACCTCGTGGAATGATGGAATTAATTATTTGTTCAAACTACCGGAACTTTACCTGTAATGGCTTCAGGTAGAACTTGCAACACATTCTTTGTTCAAACTTTTTCAGCACCTTACGACAGACGTTCTTTGTGTTTGTGTCGAACATTGTGCTGCAGCAGTGCTGAGCCATCGTTGCGCACAATCGGTGCCCGATGCTGCGTTTTCTGGGAATGCAGCGTTTGTCTGTTGGTTGGTTGATTTGAATAACAATCTTCCACCTTCGTCCAGTCTGAATGAAATCAACACTTGGATTATCTTCAGACTAGTTCTGCTTTATGGAACTGCTAATGGAGATTCTAACAAATATAGTACCGCGCAAAAGTCCTGCGCCAACCGGCTTTAAATACTCTTTAAAATAAATCAAATGAACACTTTGAAATCATATCTGTCAAAAGTACAGGGCGCCAGTTGTGGACATGCCAATTCTGGTATTGTGTGGCAAACGCCGATCAGGCTCCACAGTGAAGGGCCCACTAGAGTTTGGTCAGAAACATTCACACCAGTGGCTGCTGGAGGTCATTTTGCAGCTCTGGCAGTGCTCATCCTGGCAGCAGATACCGGTCCTGCTGACGGGTTAAGGACCTTCTGTCCAGCGCTCCCAGAGTAACTGCCTGTCTGCTGGAATCTCCTCCATGCTCTGAGACTGTGCTGGGAGACGCTGCAAACCTTCTAGCAATGGTACGTATTGACGTGCCATCCTGGAAGAGCTGGACTACCTGTGCAACGTCTGTAGGGTCCAGGTATGCCCTTATGCTACCGATAGTGACTCTGACCCTAACCAAATGCAAAACCATCGAAAAACCAGTCAGAAAAGATAACAAGGTCTCTAGTGCACCTGTTAATTTCATTAACCCAAAAGCTGCTGAAAGTGAAGTTTACAATCCCCTCTGCCTAACTGACTACATCAATAAGTGACCAGCTCTATATTAATTGACTTGAGCAGTGTCTTTTGGTTTGAGGGATCCGTACTTAAAGAACAATTGTTCTCCGGTCTTTCTATCTCAAAGGATGAACCAGTGTTTTCTAAATGAAAGACAACATGGCAAATAACCCATTCTTTGTTTATGGTAGCCTGTCACCAAAATTCACAATTTATTCCCATTTCTTTAGGTGAATTTGTGAAATGTGCCAAAGATAACAGTTGGATGAGCATAAAATGGTATTTTGGCACCAACAAGGTGACTCCCAGTCAGCTATTAGCCAGCTTTGCAAATCTTGCCATTTTTGTGCAGTGTGATCTTAAAAAATTTAATTACTGGACAAGTGGAGGACAAAAATAAGTGGCATGCCTAAAAATCTCCAGAGTGGATTAATAGTATCTGAAAGTCATGTTCTTAAGAAAAAAAATCCAAAGACTGCACACAGGACCTAAGAGATATTAACTGAAGGGCCAGATGCATCTTAAGAAGCCATTCTTGAGGGAAATGGAGAAAAAAGGCTAAGGGATGCCAAATTACACAAGAACTTTACTGAAAGTCAGTGGCAACAGGTGCTTATGGCGTGATGAGTCCAAACATGACATTTTTAATATTCCAGAGAAGGTCAGAAGAGAGGTACAAAGATAAGGCATTTTAAAGAAAGTTTGGCCTAATAAAAGTTTGACCTTATTTGACCTCGAGCACGAGGTCAGCGATCCAAATTGGCATATTTAGAATCCCAATATATCATTGTTGTTAATACAAACACACATAGCATTTAACCTTCGCTTTAACCTTCAGCTCAATCTACTTACATCTGAGCTCGAAGGAGAGGTCAGATGTCACATGTGACATATTTTAAATCTTTATACACTACTTCTTATATGTTGACAATACACAAAAAACTTGTTAGAATCATAGTTTTTAGGTTATAAGGCTTTTTGTCAATTTTCACTAATAAATTATTTAGTTGATACTGAAGTGAGTGGTGGATGTAACCCAGATTTTAATGGATTGTTACCATGACCCCCCCCCCCTTTTACACCCCTACAAAGTTTTATCAGAATTCATTCACAGACAGAATGACACGCGTGCATGCAAACACTACCTAACCTCATTGGTGGGAGTGCCCATACATTTTAGTAATGTCCTTTTGATTTTACTGAGCGCCGTCTTCAGTAGCCTTTCCAATAATTTTTCTGTGTTCTTGACATTTCTCCAATCTCAGTATCCATGATGGAATGGCTGACTGTGGCTTTAGGTTCTGTTTTCCAGCTCCACAGAAGAGGCAGGTGCTTTGTCAGTGTAATCCACTCTGACAGCCTGATAGTTTTCCATTTCCTGCCACCTCATCTACTCTCTGCAGAGCTCCACTTGAGAGTTAAGTAACATGTTGTTCGGGGTTGACATAATTGGAGCAAAGGATGATAATTTCTTTAGAAATGTTGCCATTACTGGTGGCGAGCTGACAGGGGTCTGCGTGTGACATGTTATAGTTCAGCAATGATGCGTCTCAATGTGCAAAGGTGGGCATTTTTTTGCTTTGCTGTTCACTCTTGATTACAGTCCAGCCTGAGGCTATTTTAATGCTCTCTCTTCAGCTGTACAAACTCTAAGGAAGGCAGGTGACTTTCTCCTGTGCATACAATGATAAAGGGGGGGGGACTACATCAGATTATTTGGCAGAGTTTTGGGATTTTGTGCTGACAGATGATCTTTGACTTCAAGAATGAGTTGCTGTTTGATGTTCACTCAGCTTCCCTCATTTGATTGACAAGCTTGTAATGCATTAGATAACAGATGGATTACACATTCATTAAGTATAGTGTGATTTGCATCTAAATGTGGCATACTTTCAGCTATCAAAGCTTTTGTCAACATTTTGCTGCAGGACTGTTTAGAATGATTGATTTTTGGTGCAGTGCATCAATCAGAGGTTTCATTAAAATTTGAAATACTGAAACAATTTGAGGCATTTTAATTATGCCACAATCTGGTGGGGGGTTTTTGGTTTGTTTTTTCCACTGCAAAGCCAATAACATGGATAGAAGTAATGAAAAAACTAAGATGGGAGACTACACCAGAACCTTAAGCAACTGTTTGCATAAAGTTTTTATTCCTAAAAGATTGCTTTAGACTCCATTTCAGGCAATCCCAAAAGAACTGTTGAAAAGAGGGCTTCCTGGTAGAAGTAATCAGTACATTCTGATCAGTAGTAAGTAAAGGTATTCTTACACCTTACCTTGTTTATCAAAATTAATCATTAGTCATAGATCAGCCAATTCCGACTCAGACTGAAGGTCATCAGTCTGCATTTGAAACAGCTGATGAAGGTAGTTGAACTTTGAAGTGCTGTGCAAAAACTGCACGGACCAGGGTAGCAAATGACTTCCACATCACACAACGCTGTGGATCATGACACTCTTAACTTACAAGCAGAAATAGAAATTGAGACAAAGAGAACACAGAGCATTGTGTACATTAATATTGGTATGCCACAGGGATCTCTACTTGAACCACTTTTGGTTCTGTAAATATATTCTACAATTGAAATGCAGTTCTCTGTGCCAACAGCACACAAAGAAAAATCAGGCTGGCATTGGTGTTCAGTTGTCAGATTCCTTACAAGGCTTTATATGGACAAATGCCCACCAGCATTTAGTCTTTTTTCCTCCAGTTCAGGGTTGTGTGACTCTCATGTTTGTTGACGGTAAACTATTAACGGAAAATGTACTTCCCTTCTTTGGATTATTAACTCCAGGGGTTTTATTAAGATTTTAAAATCTAAAACTTGCCCTTTCCCTCACTGCTAGTGTTCATCGGTATTTTGATGAGATTCTCATTTTGGGTTAGAAATTTTAAGGTCTAACTGTTTCGGACGAGTGATTTAATGAGCTGGGCTGACAGATTTGATGGTAAAGATTAGAGAGTTAAGTTGAAAAGCAACAGTAACTTAAATAACCACAACCAAGGTATGCAGACAAGCATCTCTGAGCGCACGGCACATCCAACTTTGAAGCAGATGGGCTACAGCAGGACAAGACCACATTGGGCGCCACTTGTGTCATCTTAGAACAGGAAACAGATGACAGTTCACACAATCTCACCATAACTGGGAGGCAGAAGATGATAAAAATGTTGCCTGGCCTGACGAATCTCGATTTGCAGCTTTCAGATGGTAGGGCTCAAATTTGGTGTTAACGGTGTAATCAACATGAAACCATGGAGTCCTGCTGCCTTGTACGAACAGTCCGGGTGTTTTTCATATTGGTTGTATACTGACAAGCTGACAGTAGCTATGTCATTTAGTCCTACATTCTCTCTGGAGAAGGTGTATACATGAGGATTTTTTTTCTTGAACCTTTTTGTCCGAAAACTGAGAGACTGCGTTTCCCACCCATTCCTGTTCTAAGCATATTATAACATAATGAAGCACTGACCATTATAGTAACACTGAATTGCTCTGACAATCATTATAAAGTAATTTAAAGTCTCACTTAATGTCACCATCAACATATATCCATAGCACACAATTTCCAAAAAAAACCATTTTATATTTCATATTAACACATTTTATTAGTGTTATATGCCAGGCATTTTTTTAAATGGCAATTTTAGTTTTATTTGCCTAATGTTGGCTCTAAATATCAAAATGCATGTGTATATTTGCCAGAGGCTTGTATCTTGCACTCACTGCTTAAAAAAAAAAAAAAAAAAAAACAAAAAAAAAAAAAAGAGAGAGGGAAAAAAAAGAAAAAGGGGGGGGGAAAAGAAGAAAAAAAAGAAAAAAAAAAAAAAAAATAAAAAAAAAAAATAAAAAAAAAAAAA
>VUQJ01031379.1:0-15589 GCA_015108635.1 Andinoacara biseriatus | reverse complement strand
AGAATCCTGTACATCTTCAGCTTTCTGTAATGGTTTCAGTGTTAAATAACATGTTTGCTGTATTTTCAATAAACCGCTTACAGAGTGCTTCTTTGTGTCGTACGAGGCATGTCAAAGGTCGCTGTGGTTTTACATGTATCTGCTTTGACAGCCCAGCTGCTCGTCTCTGTCACAGTACTGGAATTTTTTTTTTTTCTGGAAAGGTAGCTGGATTTTATTATCCTGCAGCACACTCCTGATTAAATTGCCGAGTTGTTTAATTCTGTAAGTTAGTAACTTTTGGTCGTTTGACGGAGAGGTCGGCGAGAGTCTCTTAAATGGTTCCTTTGGCCTGTGTCATCGTTGTTGATCTTTAACACGTTATGGTTGTCTTTGCTGCCCACAATAAAGCAGGGAATAGTAACCCAGCCTTTTTGGTTTCTTAGTTTTTACTTTCTTTTTTCTTGTTTATATGAAATTGTCAAAGTGCAATAATTTAAAAGTAATAATAGCACAATAAATGTAAGTAAAATGTGACCTTTTCCCTTTAATAATTTACATTACTGTAGTTTTGGTGCATTTAATAGCATATAATTTTTTTTTTACTGACTAATTATTTTGCCATCTATGGTCCTACATAGATGATCCTTCCCTTCGTCCTTTTTGTTGTTCTGCTTCCACTGTTGAAACCGTCGCAGCTCCAACTCCAAACACATCCTGGAGGTCAACAGGTCAATAATAGTTTGACGCAACAGGAGGTGACATTGAAGAGAAGATCTTTCACTGGCTTCTCACAGGTGAGTGATGGCAGCACAGGTATTTTATAAAGGGTGGGGCCCGACCATGCTGGAGGCATCGCTGCAAGAGTCTAAACCTCAAACTTTTTTTTTTAAAACTACGCAAGCTTTAAGCAGGAGTGGCTGTGGCTCAGGAGGTAGAGCAGGTTGGTGGTTCGATCCCTGGCTGCTCCAGTCTGCATGCGAAAGTATCCTTGGGCAACATACTGAACCCCGAGCTGCTCCCGATGTGTTCATCGGCGTGTGAATGTGTGCGCCACTGTTAGATCGCTGTTTATGAGTTATTGCCCCACCCTACCATCGCGAGTTACCACCAGGTGAATTAGGAGGTAGCCATAATGATTGTGGTTCATGACTCAGCTGTGTTGCCATTAAGGGAGTGCACTGTGATGCACCGATGACATTAATGTGACAACCGCACATTTATACCAGGAATCTGTTGATTTCTTGGTATGTTGTTGCACAGTAAGGACAGGGCCGTGGTTCTGTGCGTTTCTGCCCGTTCTGCATGGTTGTTTACCCATTGTTTAAAACTTTTGATCTCAGCGTTTTCCACCATCATTCAAAGGATAAAAATAAAACTCCAAACATCATATTTATCGGCGTTACTGTGGTTTGCATGTCTGCGTGCCCTGTGTTTATGTTGGTTTAAACAAATCATCTCTCTGCTGGCTTTTCTTCTTTGTTGGAATCCCAAATATTTTGTATCATTGATGTTCCAGTTCAGTGGCTGGTGTGACGTTGATCAGTGCGTCATTTAAATGTTGCCTTCCCCGCTAACAGACGCCGGTTGCAGCAGCGATCACATTGCGACGTTTGTCCCAGGTAAGGTTTAAACCTCTCTCCATGCTCGAGCAAAACGGCGTCACGATTCTTTCACGCTGGTCTCGACTTCCCCCCGAAGATAAACGAGAGAAAATTAAATATGTGGACAGATGTTAGAATGTCTTGGATGCTTCATGCTTAGTGAAGCATGAGAAAACCGATTCCATCCACTGTGTTATAGACCTTTGTGTGTTTCATTTAGAGTATGCCCTGCCCGCCTTTTTTGTGTAAACTTTTCAATACATTGCAAATCCATGAACTATAATATTTATGCAGTTTTTTAATTTAATACTATATTCTAAATAAATCCAATGTGTAATCACTTCTAAGTATCACTTAAACACTGGAGAGCAGGAACGTTTTTGACATTCTCGACGCTGGTGGTGGTGAAGATAAAGATGGAGGCTTGGATGGAGCACTGAGTGGGTAAGGTGGAGGTGGGGAGGAGGTGGGTTGCACGAATGAGTCTGCGAGGAAGAACGAGACAGGTAAGCGGTGAGATTTAAAAGTACGCATAGTGGAGGCTGATCGGCTTGAAGAAGGCAGGTAGAAAGATGATTGGACGAGAGCGATGATGACAGCTTTGAGTTTGACAGCATGTGAAATGGAAGTGACGAGAAGAATAAACACTCAGGAAGGCAGACGAGTGATTACAGAGCTTTACTGACCTGATGTATTCAAATCCACCTGTGAGCTGATGAATCAAGCAAAGTTTCTAGCCTAACTTACATCACTACACACAAAAGATTAGTCAATGTTAGGATATTACCGGATGGCGTAAAACAAAAATAAACAGCAAAATAACCCAATAGGATCATGTGAAGAACATATTTTTATAGTTATTTTAAAAGTCCCAGAAGTGAAATGCTTGCAGCTGCTATTTGCCGGCTAAAATTATTTTAACACGTATAAAACACATTATTTTCTACCAAAAAAAAAAAGATGTGCTGTCATTTTTGAAATGTGAATTTTAATGTAACTGTAATGAAATATACCCGTGTCCCTGTAACTGTCCAGCTGCCCCTGATGTGTTGCTAATGTTACAATCTTTTATTCTAGCAAGTAAAACCTATAATAGGATGAGCTGTTTATGTGCATTTTTAACAAATAACTTAAATTCACAGTCAACAAAACGTTGGGCAGCACAATAAAAGTGCTTCACATGCACAAAGTAATTTTCTTATGTAAAAATCAGTTTTGTCCTTGAGAATTTCTGCAAGAACTCTGAACTGCTTTATGAGCATGTGCACAGGAAGTGTAATCACTCGAGCGTGTTACTGTTGCTCCCAGTCTCTCCGACTTTTTAAACCTTATATTCCGAGACACAGAGAGACGTGTGGACCACAGCCCATATCTCACCCTCATGTATGAATTCATCCTTAAGAAAGATTATTGACACACATGGTTCGTTAGTCCAGTGGTTTCCCAATACATGTTTAATACGATGTCTTATATTTGATGAATTATTTATAAGAAACTTTTACAGAATGAAAAATAAAAGCTAAAAAAAAAAAAGCAAATATTTTGTATTTTTACAATAAAAAAAATGCCTAAAATCCATAATATCAATCATCAATCGACTAGCAGCTTGTAGATATTAATTTCAAACTGTTCTAAACTGAATAAAAGAACTCAAATTCTGTGTCACGAAGCTGCTATGAGAGGCTTTTTTTATTATTAAGCAGAACTGAATGAAAAATGTACCTTCATTGCCCGGCAGTAACCTGTAGCTTGGTTAGGCTGAATACTGATGCATGCTGTCACCTCCAAGTGTTTTTATATATATATATGCAACGTAAAGGTAAGAAAGAGTTGGTGCTTTTATTCTAAAAGGTGCAACTGTGAAAGTGGCGAACTGCAGAAAGCAGCAGCAGACTGTCAGTAAAACTGAGTAGAGGATATTAAATGCATGACAATAAAACTTTTTCACACATTGAAAATCTGAGCAAAAATTCAGAAAGCTGGCGTTTCCTGCGCATGCTTCACTCTCTGCAAAGTCTGATTCAGTTAGTGAGAAGTTTGGGCTTAAACCGATGGAAAGATGAAACCAGCCAGCGTGATAAAAAAGAGAGGCACGGCTGAGACGATCTCCAGCTCGCTGCTGAAGTCACTAAACACACACGGCATCATGAAGTTACATCAGCACCGCGTCAAGCGTGAATCTCAAGCACTGAGCTCATCTTTCAATGGGCCGCGACTCTCGCAGCAAACTGAGAGCTAACGGGAGGATCTGTGATGAAACGTTTTCAGGGAAATGTTGGAACGGCTGTCGTGACCTTTCGCTGTGTCACTCATCCCCACGATCGGCATATAAAGCTTTAAAAATAAGGATGGAAGCAAACAAACGGAAGCTGGACCGAATATCCATCAACGTGACTGCAGCTCGTATTGTGAACTTTTTAATACAGGGATAGATTTTCAGTGAATGAACGATAATTCCTCACATGCAAGCAGCTGACCCTAAAATAATGTTCCTGGAGTGATGTCTGCTTGATGCCAACACAACACTTTAACTAAATGAAAAGCATAATTCTAAAAGGGCTTTGAGACTAACCACACAGATCTCTGCTAAAACTGCTGATTTCTATAAGGGAAACTCACTGAAATGATCTCGCATCAATAAATGCTTCTCATTGGTCTTCATGTAGAACGGCTTCATCACAGCAACATTGAAATCAGTGAAACTGCAGCTAAATGTTCAGACTCACTCGCAGGGCCGGTGTAAATCTGTCTGAAACGACTCCATCGTTAGCCACGTTTTTGATTAAAGGTGCCCTGTGGAGATGAAAACAAACGAGTTGTGGATGCATTCATTTATAACGAGTAAAACTATTTATCCTAAATATCTTAAATCATCCATGTTTAGTTGCTGACTTGTTGTTCTCCTTTGGTGGCTGATGTGAAATAAATGATATAAGACATTTAAAAATGAGTCGCAGACAATTACGGGACAAGAATCAAAGGTTGAGTTAAAACACAAAACCTAAAAAGCAAACATGGACATCGGCCATGGACTGCATAAAAACGGCTGTGAGATGTTAGTGAGGGAGAAAGCTTATTGAAGCTAAAACCATGGACACTGCATGAAGGACAGAAACCATTCATGACCACCTCATAATAAGGTAGGAGGTAAAGGTGCAGCAGGGGTGTGAGGTTCACCGGTGTTTATTGATGATGTGACTGCTGACAGAAGTGTGCACGACCGTGCGCTCCGCTCAGATTCAGCTAAATCCTGCAACACTGGTTACATTCTCGGTGCAAATGGATAACGACCCAAAACAACCCCAAGAGATTTCATACTTCACTGTGTGTTTAATCTTTCTCTCTCTTCCACAGCATGTTTTTTGTCCTCTTTCTCTCCCCTCAGCCCCAACCGGTCGCAGCAGATGGCTGCCCCTCCCTGAGCCCGGTTCTTCTAGAGGTTTCTTCCTGTTAAACAGGAGTTTTTCCTTCCCACTATCACCAAGTGCTGCTCATAGGGGGTCGTTTTGACTGTTCGGTTTTCTCTGCAGTATTGTACAATACAAAGCGTCTTGAGGCGACTGTTTGTTGTGAATTGGCGCTGTATAAATAAAATTGATTTGATTTGATTTGAGTTTCTCAAGGCAGAAAAAAGGAATATTCTTCAGGGGCCGAGTAACACCCGATCTCAAGAAAATCGAGCAACTTTGCAGTTATTAAATAGAAAACTGAAGGCAGAGAGCCGAAGGTCACTGCGGTGAAAGCATCTCAAGGAGGGAAACTTCAGTCATTGCACAGGACTTTCATCCATATGGATAAACTAGTATCACACAACTGCCTAAAAATGGAAAAACACAAACAGACTGTGAATAAAACTGCAAAGATCTCTTGACACTTGTTCATCAAAGAGTGTAAAGCAATTTTGAGAGCTTTAATTCTCTTCAGATTTTGAAAGAAATCAAACTGCTATAAACTGATCGTATGAGCCTGCACGAAATCCTGAAATAACAGGAAGTAAAAATACTTCAAGTGAGAACAAGAGAAACTCTACAGTAAGTCTCTGAGTTACTCAAGCGTGAGCTGGTTTACTTAACGCTGGCATTGTGCTCCCAGCTTCACACGGGCACACTCCACCGTGGACGAGCTCTGCGACGCATCTCAGATTGTTGAAGTCTCTTCCATAAACTTTCCATAAAGAATGACTTCCTTCCTCTCACTTTTCCTGGTAATGTTTTCCTGCTTTTTTCTGCCAAGTTTTTCAGAAGATGATGTCGAAACACTAACATGTAAGTATCCCTTTTATTCATGTATTTTATGCAATTGCTGAAATTGTCATTAAAATGTAATAAATAAAATTCATGGATTGAACTGGAAGAACTGATCGGGCGATTTCCTTTTTTTGTGCATGACCATGTGAAGAGAAAACATATTTTATTCAGCGTTTTAACTTTATTTCAGCGCAGCAGTTTGAGTGAAACTCGTCGTACTTTCAGGATATACATTATGCACTCTGAAAAGATGGCGAAACCAGAAATGAGATTTCAGGATACGGTAATGACCTGTATAAAATATAAAATATAGATACATTTATTATGGAGCAGATTGTGCACGGATATTTTGAGCAGTGTTTCCAGTTACCACCAAGAATGAGGGTTAAATGGTATCAGGATTGCACACACCTCAGGAAGAATCGTCTTTACAGAAACTCTAAATCCTATCGAGCTGATAGGATTATACTCTGACAGATATTAACAGATATTAAAGTATCTGAAAATCTTTGTGTGGAATTTCACTTGGAACTAGTGGAACAACCAAACATTTAAAAACTTGTTTGGAAAGAGGCACCAAAGAAAGAAAGTAATTTTTCATGCAGCATCAGCACATCAGAAAATTTTTGACCCCTCCCATCGTTCTTTAACCCTCACTGCTGTGGAAGAATGCCTCGGTCACGCATTCGTCAGTGAGCCACTTGAACTTTGTGTAGTGTCTGTGGAGAAGTGTGTGCTTACGGAGCTTCAACGTCATCGTGTTTTAATGTTCCAAATTGCTGCCTGCGACGGCCGCGTCCACAGTCTGCCTGCGCAAATGCACGATGCTTGAATAGTTCCACTGAAAAAAGATTACAGAATTACAGAATAATAGCACAACGAAATGAAATAATATTTTAAAGTGTTTCTCATGCTTTTATATTTGATGTTTTCCAGCTTCATTCATCAAAGAATTGCTTATCTCATCACACCAAGATAGCCTTTACGATGTAGATGAAGACTTCCTCGACGTCAGGCAGCGGTAATAAACCATCACAGACTTTCTGCCTCAGTTTGAACCATTTTTTATTTATTTTATCTATTTTTCTGGACAGCTGGATGGACCCCTCAGCTTTCCAAAACATGCCTAAATTCCCGAGGCAAGCCGAGCCTGAGACTAAACAGATTTCCAGAGCTGCAGAGGTTTTCCAAAGAACTCTGCGTGTCCTAAAGAAGAGAGTAAAACAGAGACATAATGAGGAGCTCACGGCACCAGGTAGATTATCTTTCTTTTGGTAAATCCAGTTCAGTTTACCACAAACTAAAATTTTACTCAATCTTCTTCTAACTCTTGCTTTGCTCAATCATTAGGTGGTTTAAATGGCCACAGATTATCCCCATCAGAACTTTAATGAGGCTAAACTGAAGTAGTCTCAACTACTGTTTCTCATTTGATGGTGTTTGTTCCGATTGGAAATGCTTGCAACAATAAATTCAACTCAGTCTGTTTTGTTACTCTAGCTGAAGAAAAGCTGCTGTCACCGAAGCATTTGAAGCTGATTGCAGAGTTGTCGAAATGTCCTCCTGTAACACATCCAGCCACCTGTTGGTATAGTCGCCTCAACAAGTACCGCCTGATATCAGGAGTCTGCAACAACAGGTAGTTAAAATGACATCTGATCAGTAAAAGAACAAGAACTCTCAAAATATGTTGTTTACAGTCTAAGAACCAGTCACGGAAGCAGATTCTCTCCGGACATACGATCCACATTTCTTTTGGGAAACTACACCAATCAGGCATAACAGTATGACCATTGACAGGTGAAGTGGATAACACTGATTATCTCTTCATCATGGCACCTGTTAGTGGGTGGGATATATCAGGGAGCAAGTGAACATTTGGTGCTCAAAGGTGATGTGTTAGAAACAGGAAAAAATGGGCAAGCGTGAGGATTTTGAGTTGGACGAGGGAAAAATTGTGATGGGTAGACGATTGGCCAGAGCATCTCCAAAACTGCAGCTCATGTCGGGCGTTCCCATCTGCAGTGGTCAGCTTCTATCAAAAGTGGTCCAAGGAAGGAACAGTGATGAACCAGAGACACGCCCAGTGTCTGATCCAACAGACGAGCTACTGTAGCTCAAAGTGCAGGAAAAGTTGAACCTGGCTCTGACATGAAGCTGTCAGAATACACAATGCATTGCAGTTTGTTGTGTATGGAGCTGCACAGCTGCAGACCAGTCAGATTCTGCTGAAAACGCCACCAACGGGCCGGATGCTTGGGGAACATGTGGCACCCGGATGCACTATGAGAAGGCGAGCTGGTGGAGGCAGTGTGATGCTTTGGACAATGTCCTGCTGGGAAACCTTGGGTCCTGCTAGCCATGTTGATACTTTGTGGTACTTTGACACGTGCCACCTACCTAACCACTGTTGCAGACCGTCATAGAAACAGTATTCCCTGATGGCTGTGGCCTCTTTCAGCAGGATAATGCACCCTGCTTCAGGAAGTCTGAGGTGTTGACTTGGCCTCCAAATTCCCAGACCTCAATCTAATCAAGCATCTGTGGGATGTGCTGGACAGACAAGTCCAACCCACCTCACAACTTACAGAAATTAAAGGATCTGTTGCTGACATCTTGGTGCAGATACCACAGCACGCCCTCAGGGGTCCAGTGGAGTCCATGTGACGAGCAACACAACATCAGGCAGGTGGTCATTATGTTATGCCTGATTGGTGTACATAAAAAAAATAATTGTAGCAGTTAAGGAAAAATGTTTTTGAAAAGTGACATTTATTTTGGTGACTTTCAGCCACCACAGTTTTAATCTGCTCGAAAATGAAATATTAAATATGCAAACAACCCCCCCCCCCCCCAACTTCATTTTATGTCCAATTCCTTTTTTTTCTTAGCAAACACATTATTTGCTGTCCAATCAAAAATTCAGTATGTCAGGATGAGCAGCGCTATTATGGGAAGTTTTGACAGTTTAGTCAAAATGTCACATAATAGTTTTACATGATTTACATATAAGTGGCAAATGAATGCATTAATAATTGTGTTCATTTAAAAGCGTAATTAAATTTATTAATATTAACTTGCACTACTGACTAAAAGCATGCTGCTTTTACCAAGCATCTCTAGATTTAACAAAATACTGCATGACTCACTTGGAAAGAGAATTTTCTGAATTTCTCAGTCTGTCAAATTTCAAAATGTTCCATGAACATCCATCCATCCATCCATCTTATTTATTATAATTTTACTTTAATGCAACCAGAACCAAAATGTCTTGAACCTTAACCAATAATATGGAAATGGCAAAACCTGCAGTTCCTCTATTGGCCACTTGAGTCTGTCTTCAAAAGCAAGTGGGTCCTCAGAACCCGTGTATATTTACAGCTTGGTGTGAGACACTTTCGCTCTGGTGCAGCCTGTCCGAGAAGTTAGAGCTTCTAGTGTTGTATTAGTCTGTCACTTAGCACTAATTCAGAGATGTCTGTGGAGTACACCTGTAGAGTTTATGAATGCTAACCCAACCTGCTAGAGTTAGCTGATAACTTATCACGCTACCCTCTCGCTTGAATATGGTCCGTCTGGCTTGAAAAACTAACAAAAAATGCCCCACACCAAAACCAGTGGGCGACATCCCAACATCTGTGTATTTACTGCATTGGGATTAAATTGTTTTGTGGCTTCAAGTGATGTGATGTTAGTCAGCACTGGGTGAGGATGAAGCTAACAAGTTTGAAAGAAAAAAAATTGTTGTGACCTTCTATCATGAAGACACCACATTAGTCATATACACATATACATAACAACTGTACATAAAAACTGACGTGTTAAAAGTGAAGCATGAGGAAGTGCCTCCAACATGCATTCTTTGTAATGGCCAAAAGGGCGCGGCGACTCTAAGTTAAGTCTTAATATTGTCATAATGTTTATTTTGCAAATGATGGTCCCCATAAATGTGCAGAAGGATGATAATGGAGGGTATGTTTTAGTGTGTGATTGGCCTGTGAGCGTTTCTCATCGCTTGGATTCTCAGATCTGCCCCTCGCTTGTGATGTCTAATTAAAAGGAAATGTAGCAAATTCTCAAACCAAGAACCAGGAACTATGAAATGTTTGTCAGCTGTCGGCAGATAAGTTATCTTGTGTGTAATGTATCTGCCAGCTTTTGACAAGGAAGCAAAAGACAGAAAGAATATGAGAGTCAGTGTTACTGGTCCTTGGAATCTTTTTCTATCTGAAGCTGTCAGTTGTGAGTATGAAAATGATGTTGATTGCGATGATAAATCAGTCACTGTGCAGCAGATCATAACCACAAACTGACTACGCTGTCAAAACAGACCTTAAAGACAACTACATGTCATTTAATGTATATGAATGCACCGAATGTCTTCTTTTTAAATCTTAATAATCCAGAGAACTGGATGTTGCTCCCAGTGACTGGTTACACAGTTTTGCATGGCAGTATTTTTGGACACACTTCATGATTCTCTTTGTCAGGCAAAATCCTCGCTGGGGAGCAGCCAACACCGCCTTGGTCAGATGGCTACCAGCTGAATACGAAGACGGAGAGAGCGAACCAAAAGGCTGGAACCCAGAACGGCTCCATAATGGATTCCAGCTTCCCCTGGTAATCTGCAAAATGCCGGTCCAACAGACACAAAAGTCTCGGTGGATAAATTACAGAAATATAGAAATGAAGCAGGCTCACCCTGCAAAACCCCGAGTTAATGCAGCATTTAATTTATTTTCCTCACCTGTTTTACAGCAGATAAAGTCCACAGCAATTTGGGAAGAGCACAGGGGGGTGTAAGATGACATAGATTAGAGCTGCATTTAAATTTTGCATCTAGAGCGTACACTGCATAACCTAGAAAGAGTTGGTTTTGTGTCATGTGGATAAACATTATTTCTTCCAAAGAGCAGATGAAACTGTTTTACTCGTGCTTGAATTGAGTTTCAGCCCTAATTTATGCGCTCATTACACAGACTGAGGGCCTTTAGTTGAAGAACTCATCAAATATGCATCAGTTGTATCCAGCCAACAGTTTACCACCAAATCTGAGTGCTAAAATTTACTAAAGTGTTTTAGATAATTCTTTGATTCTTAATATTCTGTCTTATTAACAGTGAGTGAAAAACCAAAAAACGTGTCCATACAACATAAAAATCCTACTTTGTCCGCAGCCACGGACAGTCAGCAGCGAAATAATGACGAGCTCTTCTAAGTGGACAGATGACTCCTATTCTCAGCTGCTGGTGGAGTGGGGCCAGTATATTTCCCACGACATGGCCATGACCCCTCAAAGCACCGGCAGTGATGCTTCGACAGATGCGGGCTGTTTAAATACATGTGAAAATGTGCATCCGTGCTTTCCCATTCAGGTAACTTGATAGCACCCAAACTTCCTGAAGGGTGGATGCTCATTTCATTGCCACTGTTTTGTGTACAGCTGTGCTTGTTTGCTGTATCAGATGGTTAGACTTTTTCCTTCTCAGTGTAACCTTTGCATGTACAAAATAATAGTGAAGGTTCATTTAAAAGCAGAGACACATGTAGCTATTGCTTAGACTTTTCAGAACCACATAGTACTGGAAACATATTCCTGTCTTAATGTCAACCAAAGCTCCACAGTGACGGCACTGACAGCAAATAGACATATTTCTTGATTACAAGCCTCAATAGGAGGACACATTCAATGCATAAACCTAGCACGACCTCTGGTAGCTGGGCACAAAATTGTAATCAAGCAAAATTTTACATATTTTCCAAAATTTCTATTGTGTTAAACGTAAAAGTGTCAAGGTTGTTTTTCATTTGCATGGCAGCATTACATAAAAATGTAAACTAATAATGGCTAACAGTTAAATTTTCAGGTGTCTGAATGAATCTGCACCACTATGTTGGCTACTCAAAAATAAATGTTGACCTAAAAAAAGCTTCAAATCTTCCTGCTGTCGTTGATGGTTGGGGCTGTCACGGTGCTAATGGTAGCACCTCTGACTGAGCCACTAATCTACTACACAACCTGCCTACCAAGAAATTTAATAACTACTGTCAACATAAAAGACATGAGATATAGAACAACTAGCTTTCCATGTCGTGGACTATGAGGAAACTTCTGGCATCTTTTACATTGTTAAAATCAGTGCAATGAGTAAAACCCCACACCATCGATAGATGTTAGAAATAGCCAGATGGCAAGCAATCACTGAGCCAGAGACATGTATAAACTCACTCCCGTATCTGTCTTAATTATTACCAGGAACCCAGTCTATCCTTTTAATATACCCAATCCTACTTTTAAGGTTTCAGGTAACATGTGACAAAATGGCTGGAAGTTACATCCTGGAATGAGGGCAGTTTCTAAAATGTGAACAATGTCTTTAAAATTCCATGATGTTCAACAACAAATACATTTGGTAGGTCGACAGCACCGTATCATAAATGATTCTGTTTCCTCTGCAGATGGATGATGGTGTAAAAGGCTGCATGCCATTTTATCGCTCCACATCAGACTGCTTTGTCAGTTTTCGGTCTGGGATCAGTCAAGCCCTGCAGCGACAACAGCTCAATGCCGTCACTTCATTCATTGATGCTTCTGCTGTATATGGCCACTCACCAAAGCTGGAGAGCTTCCTTCGTGACCTTTCTGGCCGTAATGGAAAACTTGCCGTCAATGGCCAATTCAAGGATCCAAAAGGAAGGCCTTATCTTCCATTTGTATCCAGGCTGCCAACAGCCTGCCGCCAAGACCTGCAAGGGGAGAGAGTGGAATGCTTCAGTGCTGGAGACCGTCGGGTCAGCGAAGGTCTGCCTCTGACTTCCTTACACACACTGTGGCTCAGGGAACACAATCGAATTGCAGAAGCACTGAAACACATGAATGGTCATTGGAGCCCAGAGATGGTATACCAAGAAGCTCGCAAGATCATCGGCGCACTGCACCAGGTAAGTGACGACCACACCCAGGATAATCTGATTTAAAAAGTGGGACATCATCAAAGCCGAAACCATAATCATTTGCTAGCACCCAAGTAGACATTTATAAAGGTAATAGGACTGAAATTTTATTCATATAGTCTTTTCCCACCTCCAAACTCAGGTTGGAGGCCTGGGAGCTTGAAGGTCCTGTGCAGTAGGACCCTCAAGCTCCCAGGACTGAGCTCTTCTGGACAATGATCTTGGATGTCATTCCTGGAATCTGCTGGAGCCACTCTGTCAGTTTGGCCGAAAATATCCCTGAAATTGTTTTGGTTGTGAGCAGGTTGCTGCAGTTTGCGTGAAAGGTGCAGAATTGTCTGCTTCCATGGTTTACGTGTGATGCAAACCAGAATGGAAAACATTTGCATCAAACTTGAAAATGTCATCATTCCTTGGGTTGTTGCTGAGTGTTTGCAGATAAAAAAGCAACCTCTGCAACCATTTTCACCTGCCTTTGCCAGAGGTTTGATAGCCAGCAACTTCCAGCAACCAGTTGCCAACTGGTCAAGAAATACACATTTTTCTCTAAAAACTGGCGGTTGCTGACTGGTCTCTAGGCCAAGGGTAGTTATCACAGGGTTCGGGGATGGTATTAATATATTTACCTAATTCTTTAAGAAAAGTGAATGTTTTTTCCCCCCTTTACCAAGTAAACTAGTGTAGACTTGATAATTTCCTGCATATCATAAGACAGGACAATGGCCTTGAAGAAGTGTATGTTCAGAGTTCCCTTTTCAAGACTATTTAATTTCTTGCATTTTAGTCCGACAATCAAAAAGAAAACGAGGAAGAAAACAACTTTCACATATGACAAATGATACAATTTTTTTGTTACATTTGGTCCACGATAGAAACTGACTTAAGCAATGAATTTCTTTTCAGAATGTTTTTTAGATTTCAAGGATTCATTATTGTCATTTACCACAAAGAAAACATGACAGAACTAAATGTGGTTACTCAGGTTGACAATTAAAATAAGTAGTGACCTAATTAAAGTATAATAATAATAAAAGTAATGTAAATTAAGTAATACATCAACTTAAATAAATAACCCATTAAAATAAAAATGCCTTCATCTATAAGTCCAATAAAAAGTGCAGCAATGTAAAGTTTCTGAATTGTAAACTCTCAGTAGGCTGATGCTGAATTTAGTCATTTAAAAAGTAAAATAGAAATTAGACTTCTAAGGGTGCTTAGGCTCCTGCCCCCGTGACCCGGCCCCGGATAAGCGGAAGAAAATGGATGGATGGATGGACTTCTGTCCCATCCTAAAAAGCTACCTTTTTGTATCTTTGGTAGAGTAGGAATCAATTTTTATCAGAATGCCTGTTAGTTTGCATTTGCCTAATATTACCACATGAGAAACATTCTGTTTGCATTCACAGGAACAGTCATAACAACCATTAAAAACCTCAAATAGGGTAGAACATCAAATTTGAGAGGGACAGTATGAATGCTAAAGTTTAGAACTGCAAACCAGAGAAATAAATGCTGATTTTTTTTTCTACGATCTGTATGAAGCAACACTACTGGAGGGATTCACACAGAGTGACTTCAGGCATTTTAAATCTTAAAATCTGGACATACTGCACTTGATCGCCGATACTATTAGATAAGCTTGGTTACGACACGAGACTCGGGGTATGATGAAAATAAAAGCCACTGTGATTCACAGCTATAAAGCTTCTGCTCAGTAACACAAATGATGCCTGAGGGGAAACAAACTAATCTAGCATTTATGAGCACAGCGATTTTGCAGATGCGAGTGTGTCACAATTACGTGGGCAAGTTGATATGAATGAGATGTACAAAAGAAAAAAGAGATTCTTTTCATTTGAAGTTACTCAGGGTCACAACCGCATCGACTGTATTGTGGAACACGAGCCGCGTTTACAGCTGTCGTAAACATGGGAAGAGAATTGTTGCATTTCTGTGACGTATATCATGCAGGGATAATGTATATTGCTTGTGGTAATTTAACATCAATCAAATGTATATGTAAATACATTCAGAAGAGGGAGAAAAGCAGTCATAGATTAGTGCACCTCTTTCTATTCATATTTTCATCTGTAATTAAAGTAAAAATGAAAGTGATACAATAACTAAGGGGAGGGTTCAAGGTCCCCTGATTCAGCACGAAATATAAGTTTGATCAAAAAGGAAAGTTTGAAGTCTGATCTTAAAAGTAGAGAGTGTCTGTCTCCTGAATCCAAACTGGTGGCAGGGCAGTGAGCACAGGGCCCACTAAGGGATATCGGGCCCTCAGGCCGCCCTCATGAAGTCTGCTTTGATTGTTCGGTCAGAGACGTTCACAGCAGTGGCTGCTGGAGGTCATTTTGTAGCTCTGCAGTGCTCATCCTGTTCCTCCTTGCACAAAGGAGCAGATACCAGACCTACTCGTGGGTTAAGGACCTTTTACGGTCCTGTCCAGCACTCCTAGACTAACTGCCTGGAATCTCCTTCATGCTCTTGAGACGGTGCTGGAAGACACAGCAAACCTTCTGGCAATGGCACGCATTGATGTGCCATCCTGGAGGAGTTGGACTACCTGTGCAGCCTCTGTAGGGTCCAGTCACACTGACCAAGCTAGCCAAATGCGAACTAGCCACTTGTAAAAACATTCCTGTTTTGGGAGGTTGTCTGAACAACCCCCTCTGCTACTTAACTGACCAGATCAATATCCCATAAGTTTATTCAACTTGATGCTAAACTCTGTTTAAAAATGTTTCTTTTTTTTTTTTTTTGTTTTTTTAATTTTTTTTTTTTTTCTTTTTGTTCCTTATC
>VUQJ01031377.1:22308-33093 GCA_015108635.1 Andinoacara biseriatus | reverse complement strand
CCCGGGGTTTCCCCCCCCCCCCCCCCCCCCCCCATCACATTTTGAAGACTCACTGCCAGTTTTTAATGGTTTTTTTGGCCCTGCTTTAAACCTGTGTCCTGAATCAGAAGTCATAACTTCTGCGTCAGGATACCGCAGGAGTCCGTAAACACACCGAGCCTCTGTGTACAACACTGCCCCCTGGAGGTGGACATTTAGTTACGTAACCAATGATCGGTGAGAAGCAGCATGTTAAACTGAGGCAGATATGTGTGTTTGTATCGGCTGGGTGTCTGAGCAGCAGCAGGAGTAAAAATCACTAAAACTGAGTTTTGTTTCTGGACTGAAAGATGTTTTTTTTCCCGTCTTCGCTGGAGCGATCAACGACATCAGCTCAGTCCAGCTGGTTCAGTCTGAAGACTCTTTGAAGTGATGAAGAGTCTCAGTAACTGGTGGAGCAGCAGGTGGTGCAGCGACTGTCAGCAGTGAGATGAGAACGATCATTAGTGCGAGCTTCCTGTCACGGTGGCGTCTTATCAGAAACCATCGCTGCTCTGCCAGCTGCGGACGTTATAATGAAAGATGGTATCAAACTTCACCCACGCGCAGCTCCAGCTTCTTCATCTGTCACTCATCATTTCCTCTCTGTTATTAAAGTACAGGCAGAGCGGCAGTTAGCAGAGCTGCTCTCAGGAGGTTTCTGTGAGGGCAGACCAAAAAAATCACTGAACACGTCTTCATCATCTCATCTTGCAGCTGATTTCCTGGCAGGCTGATAATTGTGAGCAGGACTGACACCTGCACAGGTGACAGAGCACGGAAGAACAAAGAGACTAAAAACCTTCTCAGCATTTCTACACTGTGGTCACATGACCACCCTGAGCTCCTGTGTGCAGGTTCTGTAGCCTCATTTAGCCGCTTGTTAGCAAACTCAGCATTCAGAGCTTGTAATTGGCTAAGGACGCACATTTAAAGACATCTTTGGTGAGGTCGGCACAGCTGCACAAACCTCTGAAAACATTCAGGTGAATTACTGTTTGCAGCGGCTCCTCCACCTACCCCCAACCAAACCACCTTAAAGCTTTGACTTAGCAGATATCAGCGGGGTGGTGCTTTCATGTCAGACATCTAATCCAGGAGCTCCGAGATCAGTTTGACTCAGCGGGATGGAACATCTTAACTTAAGGTGTCTGAACAGGAGAACAGCTGAGCTGAGGGGTTACAGACTGCTGCGACTCCAGTGTGAGGAGCAGATACCCGAGCGATGGTTACCTGATGGACACTTTCAGTCCTGCAGAGCTCGCTCTGAAAAATCATTAAATGTGTGCAGCTCTGTGTTTTTTATTGTAGAAGCTGAACAGGAAGTGTGCGTGTGGCTGCAGGTCGAGGTGTTTGCATCTCCTGTCACGCAATAACAACGCTTCCTGGATTCCTCTGATTGGAGCAGATGTTTCCTGCTCTGGATCAGGCCGAAGGCTGAAGGGTCTCACGCTGAATCCATAGGGTGGTGTCCTGATGTTGCCTTCATAGAAATGATGCAAGTATTGGTTCATCTGTAGTTTTTTAAATGCCTAAATGCTGATGATCAGTTTGTCAGGCAGAGGCTGCTGTGTTTGTTCTCCAGGGTCAGCCGGCTCTGTTTAATGTTTAATGAGAGGACGTTTACATTTTAAAAATCAATCCAGTAATTGGCCTTCACATCGCAGCCTTTCTGCAGGGATTTCTGCAGCGAGCAGAAATATTTTTCTGTAAAAGCAAAAGCAGTTCATGTCTGCAGGAGGAAGGTCTGCATCTCAGTCCCAACAAGTGGAGCAAATCAGACGTGCTTTAAAAAAAACCTTCTTCACTCTGTGGCTCAACATGACTACTGTTACTTTAAAATCTAAATGACAGAGCAGAGTAACAGGCTAACGGTGTAACAGGCTAACGGTGTAACAGGCTAACAGGTTTCTGATGCTGCACACGCTGCAGAGGCAGTGCATTCCTGCAGAGTACAGGAAATGACAGTTGTGAACGACCTTTGAAGCTAACGTGATGACCAGATTGTCTCCAGGTCGTGATTGGTGCCACAACCATCTGAGTTCAGCTTCTTCCACCAACAAACTACTGTAGATACATCTGCAGAAACCCTGGAGAGGCTCCAACAGTGTGGAACATACAGGGACGAGTCCACCTTAATAAGCCTGGAGTGAACTGAGGGTCCTTCACTGATATCAGACTTCTGACAGAAACAGCATCACTGATGTAGGATCAATTAAACAGGCTGCTGCTCAGGTACCTGCACCTGAGCTTACACATGAAATAATCATAATGTTCACGTATGAACAGGGACAGGACGACCTGCAGGGTCACAGAACCAGGATCAAACTGATTTTAGCACAGTGACAGGAGGAAAGCCTTTACAGTCACTGCTTTAAAACTCTGGATCTCATCTGCTGATTTGTGTCCACACATTTGGAGGCTGGTTATAAACCTGCCTGAGGAGAGGAAACGATGCTGCTGCTGAGGTCGCTGCACAGAACTCCTGTTTGGGTGGAAAACTCATTAGTGGAGAACAAAGACTGTCCTCCTGCCTCGCTGAGTGATGCTGCAGCGTCTTTTCTCTGCTTTTATTTGGCCTCTGAAACCTACACCTCTGAGTACAGGAATAGATTAACTACCCTTATTATCACTTTGAAGAATAAGTACATATTTATGTACTTATATGAGTCACAGTGTGCTTTACCAGCAAATCCACGGTGAACAAAAGGAAGTAAAAGCAGCACAAAATGAAACAAAGAAACTGAATGAATGTGAAGCTGAGCAGAGACTCGGCCCTCAGAGGAGAAACTTGCAGCTTTTTACTGCAGACAGAAAATCCCATTAAGCTCGTCTCTCACCTTCTGTTTGCTCTCTGCAGCGTCTCTCAGACGCTCCGAGTCGCTGCAGCTGCTCCTGAATCTGTTATTTCTCTGTATTTTGAAGCATTCGAGGCTTTCAGGCTGTTTCTCGCCAAACTTTCTCCTCCTCTTCACTTTCTTTGCATTTTCTCTCCAAGTTACAAAGTGACTTTTATTTAATAGTTCCCAGTATGCAGTAAAATAAACGTCTGGCAGTGCAGAGAACTAAAAGGAGAAGATGCTGATGTCTGTATTTACAGTCTGAGCAGCACTTTGAATGAAGCTTCCAGCTCCAAACACAAACCCTGTGAGCAGGTTGGAGGTGAGACCTCGATGCACCGACGTGGATCCTGATGTCCTGATGAACCTTTGATTTGCTCAGTGTTGTTGTGTGCAGCAGGATTTCCTGTGCGGTTCCACGTGCAGGAAAGGTAGTGATAAAAATGCATTAATCATTGTCTATCATAAAGATTTAAGTTTGCAGGAATTCCTGGACAGGTGAATACACAGGTGCATCCTGGATCTCTGACCTTTGACCTCTTTTCTCTGTTTCCAGGTCAGGAGATGAGCAAGCCTGATAAGAGCCTTCTCAGCAGCGAGAATGGTGGGATCACCACGGGAGGCCTCAGGTCCGTCCTGGAAGACGCAGTCTCCCCGGCCTTTGGCGCCACCATCATCATCATCGTCACGGTGATCATGTCCGGCAGCGCGTACCTGTGCTTCCTCAAGTACATCTGCAACGGCTGCTGCAAGCCCATGCAGGTGGTGCCCACTGCCGATGTGGACCCCAGCAAAGCGGAGGAGCAGGTGTAGGTGGAGGGAAACAGGATGGAGCCAGTCCACATCTGGATGAGAGGCTCAGATTCAGGCAGTCGTGTTTTTCTTCTGACTGAAAGGTTGTTCTTCAGTTTTCTGCAGCCTGCGATGGACCGAAGAAACTGACGCATTAAAGAGAGGTCAGCCCAGACCAGCCAATCAGTGCAGATCAACACAAAATCAAGGACCTTACTGAACCTTTGGTGGTTTGTTGTGTCTTTGTGGTTTGTATTTTATGCTGAACATGTGGAAATCCCTGTTCACTCTTACTGATCCCCTTCAGCAGGTTTAAAGTCACCAGGCAGTCTGCAGGAACAGTTCTCCGGGCTACATTCAGAGCTCTTCTTTGGTTCTGTTCTCCATCAGGATGATCCCACGCTGCTTCAATAATGCTGAGGTCCGGGCTCTGGGGAGGCCGATCCATGTCCAGCTTTATATCCAGATATGCATTTACTGCACTGGCGTGTGTTTGGGATCATGCTGAAAGATGAAGTTGTTGCTAATCAGATCTTTCCAGATGGTGTTGTGTGGTAGATCAAAATCTGATGGTTCATAATTCGACCCATTTGACGAGATCTCCGACTCCACTGAAATTCATTCCAAACTGTGACAGAGCCTCCACCATGTTTCACGGAAGTCTGTAGACTCTCCTGACCGCCTCCGTACATACTGAGCCAAAAATGGCAAATGTAGATCCATCGCTCCATCAGACCTGCTGACACTGATTTTGAGTCTGCTTCTTGTGTACCATGGTAGACCTCAGCTTTTCCACCCTATTTCCTTGCTTAAGAACAGCTTCCTGACTGAGACCATTTCTGATCAGGCTTCAGTGAGCAGCAGATGGATCAGCTGAAGGTCCAGATGCATCTCTGGATCAGGTCCTGCGTACGGCCTGCAAGATCTGAAACCAAATGGTGTCTTTTTATTGGACTTCTGTGCAACATCTAACATCTAAAACCACAGTTTGTCCATAACAAACACCATGTTCAAACATAAGGATGTCCATAAGGGCACGTGGCACCAGGACACCCTAGGTCATAGGTCGATGATTGATTTTGTAATCGTATCATCAGATCTGCGGCTGTATGTTCTGGACATTTGGGTCAAGACAGGAGCTGAGCTGTCAACTGTGGTGAGGAGGATGCCGGACAAACCTGGCACACCTAAACATATCGTGAGGGTGCGCTGGAAACACCTGGCACAGGCCCTCAGTCTGTAAGATCTTCAACTCTCACCTCTGGTGTTCCGAGGGAGGTTGAGGACATTGAGTCCAAATGGACCATGTTCCGCTCCTCCATTGCTGAGGTTGCTGCACAGAGTTGAGGCTGCAAGGTGTTTGGTGCCTGTCATTGTGGTACCCCCGAACCAGATGGTGGTCACCAGAGGTGAAGGGAGCCATCAAGCTGAAGAAGGAGTCTTATCGGCCTTGGTTTGCCTGTGGGACCCCTGAGGCAGTTGACAGGTACCGGCAGGCCAAGTGGAATGAAGCTCGGGTGGTGGCCAAAGCAAAAACTCGGGTGTGGGAAGAGTTTGGTGAGGCTATGGAAAAAGTCTTTTGGACGGTCTCAAAGTGATTTTGACAAACCTGCTGACTTGAACCCAAGCTATAGTCGGACGATGGAAGGAATTCTTCGAGGACCTCCTCAATCCCACTGACATGCTTTCTGTAGTGGAAGCAGAGTCTGGGGACGAGGGGGATGACCCGTCCATCACTGAGGGTGAGGTCACTGAGGTGGAGTAACCACCTGCCTTTACCTGTTAACACCGAGCGGATCACCGGGGAGACGTCTGAGCAAACGCATTTTAAATTACCGTAATTACACAACTGTTTGTCCTTTTGGAAAAATTCGAATAGTTTTTGAAAGCTGAGAAATTGCACTTCACAGCCAACACAGGTGAATAGAATAATATCACGAATACAAGCAGCAGAAACGAGCTTCCTCCGAAGGGTGGCTGACCCCTCCCATAGAGACAGGGTGAGGAGTGCAGCCAGGAGGGGCTCAGAGCAGAGCCGCTGCTCCTCCACATCGAGAGGAGCCAGTCGAGGTGGTTCAGGGATCTGACTAGGATGCCTCCTGGCACTACTTGGGTGAGGTGTTATGGGCATGTCCTAGTGGGAGGAGACCCCAGGTCAGACCCAGGACAAACTCCTTGGGGATAAGCTGGTGGAGGTAGCTGGGGAGAGGGAGGCCTGGGCTTCTTTGCTAAGGCTGCTGCCCCCGCTACCCGGCCCCGGGTAAATGGAAGATGGATGGATGGATGGATGGATGGATGGGACTTTTAGATACTATTCATCTGCCATAAATAGGTTTTTAGGCCTCACACGTCTTCTTCTGTCCTCTGTGTGTCCCACCATGCTGAGATATGCTGAGTTTACAGCTAAATATTTATACTGTCAGACTGAGTTACATTTTTCATAGATTCAACTAAAGAAACTGTCTCTTTGCCATAAATCTGGTTCATCCCTTCATTAGGAGCCTTTTTATGATTGAATGATTCATATTTCAGAGTTCAGCGGCTTCAAAATGTTTTTAAAAAGCATTGCTGTGAAAAGTGTCAGGTACAAGGACGTGAATGAAAGCCAGTGTCCAAAGAAGAACTTTGAAAGAGTTTTAGAAAGCTGGAGAACTGTTGCTCAAGAGCACTTCAGAAATGACAGGAGATTCCAGCTGCTTAGAAGCAAAATATAAAGAGGAAAAATGAAGGAATGTGTTAAAAGCTTCAAATGTAACGTAAATGCATGATGTGAGACGCAGACTGTTCCTGTAACCGTGGGTTGCTCCTGGTTTTTGGACGTTTGTGGACCTGCATGGACAGAAACCAGTTTCCCCTCGGGGGGGTGGGGGGGGTGTCGGGTGTCGGCTCCTGACTTCCCCTGAAGGAAACGGGACTGCAGGCCTCGATGTGCTCGCCGTTTGTGCCGTTAATTGATTTGTGCTGAGTTCTGTAATCTGAAAAAAGTGGTTTTAATAAACCAATAAACTGGAGGATGGTCACAGCTGTGTTCTCTGACTGTGTTCTAAAAGCTTGATGGAGAACAGCGTGCATGCAGCTGGTTCCTCAGGAGCATCGCTGTGTTGATGGTCAGAGATCATCATCATCATCATTTCTTCTTTCTTCTTCAATAGCTCACAAATCACTGAGAAACACGGCAGCCAATTAGAGGAGACACGTCTCAGCTGTCAGGAGGAGTAATCAGTGCAGAGCCTCTGACTGTCTGCAGGTGCAAACACCTGAACTGCTGTGCTGAGGCCTTCCTTCATCACCGTGGAGACCAAACATATTGATTTGCCCTGTGGAAAAACAGACGTTCATCCCGGGATCGGATTCTGCTCCTCAGCTCTGAGACAGACAATTTATTGTCGGGAGACGCTGAGCCTCACGGAGCAGGTCTGACACACACACACACACACACACACACACACACACACACACACACACACACACACACAGAGCTGCTGTGACAGCATGGAAACTGAATGCAGCCTGTTTTATTTTGAAAGAGCATTTCCTGGATGAAGTCTCGTCCTGAACATGAACGTCTCTGAAGCCTTCTGTCAGTCTGAGTTTAGAAAGTTGCTCAAAGTGTCTGCAGGGACAAAGCTGCTGTATTCGGGGTCTGTCTTCATCATCAGACACATCGGTTCTTCTCACCCTCAGGCTGAAGTCTTCCTCAGTGAGATTAAAACTGACACATTCAGAACTTTGGATCAAATGAAGTTTAGAACATCCTGATCAAACATCCAGCGAGGACCCGAGAGGCGTGGGCCGGACTGGACCCTTGGTGTACCAGTTCTCGGCCATGTGCTGCATGTTGGACACCTGTGGCACAGACTCATGACGGCTGACTCAGCCTGCTCTGCACGTCCTGAGTCTGAGCTGCAGCCACAGCAGAGGCTGCAGGACTCAAAGACCTTTAAAACTCACTCATTTGTATTTTATTATAAAATGAACTTTTCTGTTATTAAATAAAAAACTGACACACACACACACACAGATGTATTTTTGGAGAAGTGTCTGATCTGCAGCTGAACTCTGACCTTTCTCTCCAACCTCTTTTCAGACCTCTGGAGCTTCTTTGAACCGGTTCAGCGTTCTCTAACAGGAAGCAGTATTTTCTAATCGAGCCTTCGGGAGCGACTGATAAATGTCACGATTGCAGGCTGTGAGGAGGCGGAAGCAGCTTTGCCTGATGCAGCAGCTCTGAGGTGATTTCAGGTTCACAGCTGAGGGAGCAGAGGAGCGCCGCTGAGCTTCATTTCTCTGCTTCCTGCTCGTGTTTTTGCTCCAACTCAAAGAACCAGGACACGTCTGAGCATAGAAAACTTTTATTGAAAGCAATGACAGAAGGAGGTCATGATTTGAGAGCTTGGACAGCAGAAACCTTCAGGGTCATCCGGGCCGATCGGGTCCTCAGAGCAGGACATGGCGAGCGGCCTTTCATCCGCTCTGCTGACGGCTCTCAGACGGAGGACGAGCGTGAAAGAGCAGCGAGAGCTGGAAGCAGGAGGAGGTCAGTGCGAGGGTCCGGCTGACTTCAGACCAGATGATTCTGTTTGGTGAGATGTTTTTGGCCCCTCCCCTCTGCCCTCCAGCTCCCGCTTTACTTTCAGGATCCGCAGTCCTCCTGCAGCAGGACGACCTCCTGCGTCGTGGACGAGTCAATCATGGCGGGTTTGCTGCTCATGCCGTCGTCCTTTTGAGCTGCAGAGACAAAGTGTGAGCTGGTTTAGCATGTTTTGGAACCCTGACAGAGCTCTTTATTCTCTGACCCTGGACTCAGCAGCAGGAACTCTGCTTGTTGCTGCAGAGCCGTACTCGACACAAACTCCTGAGACGGTCTGAAGCCTCCGTTAGGTTTTGTCCCAGAGGACAGGCTGAGGTGAGCTCGCAGACAGGTGACCGCTCACCTGCAGACTCTGAGCTAAACGATGTCCCTGATCAGCCCTCGCAGACAGAAGCTGACTGTCGGCTCTGCACAGCTGAAAGCTGCAGAGATCCTCCTAAACTTAAAGCCGCCTCACAGGAAAGCAGGAGGGTTTTTAGTGCAGGGGTTGGAGCTCTGTTTGCTTCTCTGGTGCATGAAGCTTCCTGGTATCTAATAGAAGATCATATGTGGCTCCAGGAGCTCTTCGCTCCGCTTCAGTAGTTTCTGTGTGAATGTACTCATCAGGCTTCCTGTGACTCAGCACAGCTGAGCACCCGCGAGCCCAAACTTCACCACATCCGTCACACAGGAGCCACAGGTGGACCACGGGGCCGGAGCTGCTGATCTTTCTCACGCTCCACCACAGACTAACTGTTCTTTCTGGTTCTCACAGGAACGAAAAGTCAGATTTAAAAAGATTTGAGTTGCTGAATTTAAACTGAAACAAATGTAACTGAAACCATTCAGTGTAAGTATGAAACTAAAGACAGATAAAAATAAGCCGGCGTCTCTAATGTGAGTCTGAAGATGCTTCGCAGCATCCGAGTGGTCTCCACCTGCACGCAGGTGAGAGGACGCTCAGCAGCTGAGCTGCAGGTGCTCCATCAGCAGAGCGAGCGCAGGTATAACCCACGATCACTAACACCATTACATCATCATCATCACACACCTCTGAGGCCAGACCAATGATCTGTGTGCAGAGAACCGCTGCAGGAGCAGTTCTTTACGTCTCTGTGGGACCAAACTCACGTTTTTCCTGCCTGCATCCCGCGGTGATCGGTTTCTCCGGCTGCTCCTCTCCTCGCACTGCAGCCCGGATCTTCCTCGCCACGTACCTGCAGGCTGCAAGAAGAGCGACATGAACATGAGTGAAGCTCTGACACTAAAACTCTGAACATCTCTGAGAGCTTCAGGACAGTTTGTCTCATTTCATTTTTAATCATATTTGTGGGAATGAGTCCAAAGACTCCAGGACTCAGATCTCATGGACTGAGCTCCACCTCTGGGATATTTCCATGGTGATCTTTAGGGAAGCTCTGCCTCTGAAAGAGAGGGAGTCATCCCATCCAGGAAGTGCTGAGTGACAAACAGCTTTCCTCTGAAACCGGATCATCCTGCAGACTCATGATGATTCCCGCTGAGCCTGTTTGGCTTCCGAGGAATCCAGAGAATGTGACTGAATCACCATCAGTGACTCAGCAGCTCCCGCCCTCAGTTTCAGCCTCTCTTTGTCTCTCAGCTCGTTTCTTTAAAGCTGCACAATAAATCTCTGTGCACGTCTTTAATCTGACAGGAAAAACGATCCACGTGGGAATTATTCCTGCTGCTTTCCTCGGCTGAAGATTCCACGTTTAACTTAAAATCAGGTTTTTGGTGTTCTCATTAAATGAGGTGAGACTAAATAAAGGCTCTTTAGCAGATCTGAGGTCTGTGTTACCGTCACAGCAGTAACTGTGTCGTGTTTTAGGCTCCTGAGCTCCAGGTTAGAGCCGGGCTGCTCTCTGCTTTCCAGGAAGGCTGATCTGGGTTCATGAGTAAGAGAAGATCTTTATTGTCACTGCAAAGAGGAGCGAATAATAAATACACGGTAGAAATAAGAAACATAAATGATGTGAACACCGACCTGGTGTTTACAGGGAGTTTTCAGAGCCTGATCTTTGATATGCTTCATGCTGCTGACCCCTGAGCAGCTGGGGTCAGGTTACAGGCTGACCTTCATGTGAGGAGTGCTGGACTCACCGCTGATGATCAGTCACACCATCTCCGAGGGGGTCGCGGGGGAATCGGCGGGTCCGGGAGCTGCTGTCGGTCCGTGTGTGTGTGTGTCGGTGCTCAGCTGATATCTGAACTCTTCCTCAACAACAAGTTTCCTCACACACTCCCTCCCTCTGCCGAGGAGGAGGAGCCACGGCAGCTGACGTCACTGACGTTTAGCTTTCAGGAGCAGCGGCGCGGCCGCATCATTTAAAGCCAATAAACCGTCTGTGGATTCACAGTCAGACTGTTGGTGAGGAAGAACAAGAACCACATGCAAACTTTATTTTTTTAAATGATGGAGAAACTACGGCGTCCTGAGAGGGACAAACACGCTTCACCCCCTCACTTCCTGCTGCTGCAGTGACGAGCGGACCCCCCCCCCCCCCCCCCCCCCCCCCCCCCCCCTCCCCCCCCCCCCCCCCCCCC
>VUQJ01031377.1:0-16312 GCA_015108635.1 Andinoacara biseriatus | reverse complement strand
TGGCACCCCTTCTGCTTTAGTGGCCATGAAGCCTGGTTCAAGAACACTACCAGGACTCTACTGGACTAGAACCAATAAATCTTTAAGTCTTCACGTGACTGATGAAAACTAGTAAAGTCTGGTACAGCGCTAGTCTCATTTTCTTTCTAGTAATGGAAACTTTTTATAAATGAGGTTTGCAGTCAAGCTTCAAGGCGTTCCCAAATTCTCTGAGAATCAAACTGATTTTAGGAAGATTTACAGGTTCAAACTTCACGCTGACACCGGAACAGAACAAGCAGCCAGTCTGTGGAACCAGGAATGATTCCCCAATACAGAGAAACAAGGCTTCATCTTCCTCAGTTCATCTGGAAAATCTGCCAAACAGATCCAATGAACCCAAAGTGGGCTCTGTACAGACAGTCTGGAGGTTTGCAGTGACACCACCAATATCCAAAGCATATAAGAACTCATACACCTGCCCAGTAAACATGATTATTTAGGCAGCCTTACAAATAAAGCAGGAACCAACTGTCAAACTGGTTTCTGGATGTTACACCAGTGAGGTCAAATATCAGCTAAGGCGAGTACTTACAAAGCCTCTTGAAGCAGATTATTAAAGTTTATGACATTAACACAAACTAGGATTCATTAAGTGCAGCCGGTCTGGTTCCACTGGACACGGATCCAAGGTTCCCAAATCCTACAAAGCAGCAGCAGTATGGTTCCCAGTGCCCGCTGTCCTCCCTTCATTACATTCATCCAGAACCAAATGAACCAAATTGTTCTCCATCCCTCTGGTGTTTGGGTCATGCAGTTTGTTTTGGTGTGAGCCGCCGTTCTCTCAGCTGTGGAGGTGTTTGCCTCCTCCTCAGTATAATGGGCTTAAATGGCTCCTTGAAGCTCAAATCACCAAACGCTGATCTGAAAAACTCAGCAGCAAGCTTTTCAGAAATCACACCAACTTATTAAAAACATCCCAAAGACACTGCTGAGAACAGTTTAGGAACTATTTTCTTCTACATCCACCAACCAAAAGAAGCAGAGCTCAGCTGAAGAGAATGAAGTTTATGCTTCCACCCACCCCGAGCCTCTCTCCGTGGATAGATGCACTTCCTTCTTCAGGGTCATTCGTTTGGCAGATGCAGTTTGTTAGAAAGAAAACAGTCCCTACTGTGATGTGTGCAGAATGGTCCCTGCAGGACTTCATGAAGCCTGTTGTTATGAATTCATTAGCAGTGAAAACAGCTCAATGAAGAAAGTCGTGTTGTTTTCTCACCATCATCCACCAGTCCCACAGTCACGGGCTCCGACTCGGCACTCGGCTCTCCGACTCCGTAGATGTTCTCTGCCCGGACACGAAACTTGTACTGCCGCTCTGGGAGAAGGTTCTAGAACAAACGGACACTTTATTGACCCTTTAAACACACGTTTAACGACTCCAGGGCCGTGCTGCTGGGGAGCACTCACCTGTACGTTGTAGGAGGTGCTGTTGCAGGACACCAGGTGTTTCCACTGCTGCTCCACAGAGTCCCAGATCTCCAGGTTGTAGGACTGAACGGCGCTGCCGCCATCGTAGGTTGGCCCGTACCACGACAGCGTCAGGCTGGACCGCCGGATGTCTGAGGCTGCCGGAACCTTTGCTGGGGGATCGGGTTTATCTGAGAAGGGGAGGAGATAGATAACTGGAGGTGATCCAGTCCTGCAGGCTGCAGGATCACAGACTGATGGAACCCTCTGCTGCCTCTGAAACCGAAGCTCGCAGCTCTGTTTATTTTAGCTCAGTTTGTTTTCATGTTCTATGAGATTGCAGGTGTTTCTTACCGACGATGGTGAGGTTGAGGGCGGCCTGTCGGAGGCCGTAGCTGTTCTTCAGCTCGATGGTGTAGCAGCCGCAGTGTTCCTGCTGCCCGCTGCTGATGGTCAGTCTGCTGCTGCTGTCGCTGCTCTCGATGGAGATGTCACCCGAACCCTCCTGGATCTGCACCAAAGACCGCGCAGAGACAGGAGGAGGCTTAAAGACAGATCACAGTGATCTACTGCCCCAGCCTCAGTGTGTGTGTGTGTGTGTGTGTGTGCGTGTGTGTGTGCGTGTCTCTCACTGGTTTCCTGAACTTCAGCCAGGTGCAGGTGATGGGTGGAGCTCCAGAGAACTTGCAGAGGATCTCCACCTTCTCCCCTGCCAGGATCTTCATGTCCTCTGGGAACTGCAGGATCTGAGGAGGCAGAGCTGTGCACACACATCAATAATCAATAATCGATGATAGGAGAGAAAGACGTAGTCTTTGCATCAGACTTTATTTTTGATTGAAAAGTGCCAGTTTCAGCAGGAGCTGCAGCGCCCCCTGCTGTCAGGCATTAGATGAACTTTGTTGGAGAAAAAAATCTTTTAACTTTCTGACTTTATAGTTTTTGTCTTTTGTTGATTATTGATCATCATCACACTCAGATTAATGTTGTTCCAGTGAGTTTAAAGCTTAAAGTCTCCCAATCTATTTCATTATTGATTGTTGACTGACTGTAATCACTTCCCATCATGCACCTCTCCCCTCAGGTGTTTGTATCCAGCATGTGCAGACAGGCAGTGTGTCTCACCTTGTTTGGGGGGAGTCTTCGGAGTGGGCTTCTTTATTCGGGCTTCACCTGATGGAGACAAACAAAGCAGGAAGTCACACACCTGAATCACACAGCTGACGTCAGCCACTCACAGGCTGGAAGTTCCTGCAGTGATGAAGCACAATCAGACCTACTGCATCAAACTGGGAACATATGAGAGATCTAATGTCCAAGCTCCTCAGACCCCTTCTGAAGACCTCTGCAGCCTTCCAGGGATGAATGATGCTTTAATGCACAAACTGAGACGTGGGCCTATAAAGACCCCATGAAACAAGTGGACGGAGAACTTCAAGAGGAACTCTAAATATCCTTTGAAAGTTTTTAATGTGGCAAATGTTCAAACATCCTTTCAAGACCTGTGAAACTGCTGAACTTTAAACTCTCAGAACATTAAAACCTCCACTGACACCTTTAAAAACCCAAACACCAGCTCCCAGCAATACTTTGGGATGTCTTGAAGACCCCCGTGACCCCCACAGACACTTCAACATATTAAAAAAATGTCTGAAAGCAGGGGGCAGCAAACCTCACTGAGAATGCTAAACTTCCTTTAAAACACTCCTGGTGTCTCTGGAAATGTCTCAGCACTCCTTCAAGACCTCTGAACCTCCTCGTGGTCCTCTGGAGCTTCTTTAGAACCTCTACAACCTCCACGGGGACCTTTAAAACCACCTGAAAGATTTCTGCTGAACTTCTGCTAACCCTGACTCCACACACACACACACACACACACACACACACAGGAAGTGGAAACAGCGTCACTGGAATAATTCTGATGGATTTGAAGTGAGACGTTTGCAGTCAGTGCAGAAAAAATCACAGAGATTTAATAAGATGTGCACAAACATCCAGCTGTGTTTGAAGTGTCTGACACTTAAACGCACAGGTGTGCTGTAGGTGAGGATGTTGCTCGTTATTCTTTCTCTTCTTCTCTGAAATATTTCTGTCATCAACTGTTTTTCTTTTTGACTTTAAGAAACTTCGTCCTCGCAGAACGTCAGAAGCAGCCGGAGGAGGAGGAGGAGAAGAATGTGAGACAGAAGAAGAGCGTCTCTGATGACCATACATGGACAATCCAAAAATAGTTCCGCTGGATGCAGGAAATAGTTCTTGCAGTTTGTTTTTCTCCTGCTGGCTGCAGCTGGAGAGGAGCTGATAGGGAATGTCTTTGTGTTGTTTGCTCTCTTTGTTTCCTCTTCATTTGTTTAACACTTTCCACCTGAGACCAAAGTGATGAAGAGTGATGAAGAATCTGCACCACAGAGCCAGGCTCCGTCCTTCCAGCCTCTGCTGCAGCTCTGGAAAGTTTTTCCTTAGAAAAAAAAACAGGTGAATTTTCCAGAACAAACTCATTTCTGTTGTCACAGAAACTCAGGAATAGACTCGCTGCCTCTGAAGCAGCAGCTGCTCATGAAGCTGAAGGCAGCTGCTCGCTTCACGCCCCAAATCAAAATGGCGGATGCTGTAAAGCGTTTCATTGTGCTGTGACATCACTGACGCTCACAGAATCGTGTTTTCCAACAACAGAAACACGTAAAACAGCCGAATCTGCAGCCTCAAGCTTTTCTGTTGAAAACAAGAACAAATATTTACCGCACAAAACATTTATTCTGGAGATCTATGGAGCAGGAGCAGTAACCTCTGTAACCTGCCTGTGTGTGTGAGTGTGTGTCTGTGTGTGTGTGAATACTGCAGCTAACACTGTGTTGCATTTACAGTCAGTGTGTGTTCACTGTGTGTGGGCCTCTGTGCTTGAACAGGACTCTGAGGTTAGAAAGGTCGGAGCGTCGCTCCTTTGATTCTTGAGGTGTTTCCAGGATGAACGAGACCTTCGATGGTTTTTAGTTTTATGGTGATGAGACCTAAAGGCTGAAAGTAAGTAAAGTGCTTTGGAAGCCGGAGGGTTTGTGTCTCCTGTCAGGTAAAATAAACTCGTAATGCTGAGCCAAACCCTGCAGGTCATTGAACCTTCAGCTGTGACTGACGTGCATCATCTAACTTTCATATCTGCGGCCCTGAACTCGCTCTGAGGAGCCGCAGAATCAAACGCCGACCTCGACCCTGACATTAAAAAACACATTCACAGACTAAATCCAGCAGCAAGAATCAGACAAACAGCTGAGCCAAGCTGAAGGCGACCTTCAGAGTGTGTAACCACACTCAGTCACACTTCACTGTGATTGGCTGCTTCAAACGACCCCTCCCCTCTGCCCCGAAGGCTCGTTTATCTGGACAGACAGCGGATATGTGCCTCTGAGACACGCTTTGCCTTTTTATGGACACTTTAGGAAGTAACTCGGTCTGCTGGTAACTCAGGAGCACGTCCATAATTGGCAGAGCTCAAACGTTCACACGTGGACACACAGTTTAACACTGTCACACAGATTGACGCTGTCACACAGATTAACGCTGTTACGCAGATTAACTCTCTCTGGAGTAACCACGTTCAACCCTGCAGGGGGCGTTCCACCTCTGAGGGTGGGCTCAGCCCACCTGGATGGCAGCTCTGCAGATAGGAAGCTCATGCATTCAATATAAACTGAGCCAATCAGAGAGCAGCTCAACCTTCATGCTAAAGGTCAGAGTGCTGTTTTTCAGTCTGAAAGCAACTACTGCTCAAATCACAGCAAAGGTCAGAGGTCACTGACATCTGCAATGAGTTTTATTTCTCAGCAAACATTCAGGAATCTGATTCCTAAATATTTGAATTCAAGCTCTTCTTCTTCTTCTTCTCTGCCTCTTTGGTGCCGGCTGCAGCGTTTCCTCCAGCTGATCATCAGTTTAAAAGCATGTTTCCATCAGCAGGACGCCTCCCGGGTAACAGGAACCACAACCATCAGCTGACTAACATGCAAACATGTCCAAAATATGAAATCTGCACCTTCCTGTGTGGCCTCTAAGGGATGCGGCCTTGAACCTGCACATAGGAACCCACAAAGGACCAAAACTGTGAAACTAAGAAAAACTCCACACAAACGAAAACTGAGGATAAAATCAGAAAGTCAAAGTGAGCTAAGTTTCAGTTTCTGCAGCTGCTTTGTGTTTTTGGTGCTTTCACTTACAGACTATTAAAACCGGGTTCTAACCAGAACCCTCAGAACCAGAACCCTCAGCTGAGTCACGAAGATCCAAACGTGCTCCCAAAGACAAACATGCACACAGACTCTGGATCAGCAGCTTCAGCAGAGCTCAGTGGCCTGATGCGACATCACTCAGTACACCTGTCAGAGCTGTGCTCTGATTGGCTCCCTGCTCCGTCAGTCACAAACTTCAGAAACCAGACCTCAGAGTTCCTGCACACACTGTCCCAGAATTCCAGCTGCATACCTGACCCCCCTCCCCCCAGTTTACATCCACGTCTCTGTCTGTTGGGGCTCATGCATCGAGGGCTGTGGACAAATCCAGATCCGCCCAGCCACTCATAGCTGCAGGTGCACGTCTGCAGCACCTGCAGGTTAACGAACTAGCTAACAGGCAGCTGATGGAGAGAGGAGGATGCTGGGAGTGTGAGGCTGAGCTGGTGCACAGCAGAGGTTCTACAGTAAGTGGTTCAGCCCGGCTGTCACAGTTCTGCTGAGAGGCCCGGCAGGCGGACAAGCAGTTTCTTAAAAGGCGAGCCGCTTCACTCGACACTTTCATACTTTTAATCAGTGCCGTGAAGTAAAACAAAGTCTGCCGGAGCAGCAGGCAGAAACCAGGCCTTAAATGGAAGTGTGGGAGAGGAGCGGCGCCCCCTCCGCCTCCCCAACACCATCATCCCCCCCGGCCTTCCTCCCGGGTCAGCTCACATCTGCAGCTAAACCTCTGCAGCGTCTCCAAGACTGAAACCAGAGATTCAGTCTGAGAAACTCTCAATATTCAAACAAACAGCAGCCAGCTCGAACCATTTCTACTCAGAGATGAATAAACAGTTACAGGTCAAAGGTCGCAGCCATGGAGATGGTTTTTCAGCTTTGCGGATGCAAAATGAGGTTCTGAAGGCACATATGGAGAACCCGAGTCCACAACAGAACAGGACATCCATCCACAGCAGTGAGGCAACTGAGGCATGCACAGACACACACACACACACACACACACTCTCAGCAGGGAGGATTTAGAGTGGGATCATAAAGATAAGAGCAGAGTTTCCACTGCAAACAGAAACATGAAGCTGCTGCTCGGTGAGTGTCTCAGATTCTCTGATGAAGGCTCTGTGGGCGACAGAGGAGCACCCAGGACAGTCCACGGGAGTGAAGAGGAGAAACGGGAGAAACAGTTTCATTCCACAGACTCGTGTCTCTATTGTGATTTATCCATGAAAGAAGCACAGGTCACATTTTTGACAGAAGGTTCATTTACTCATTTACTCAAACTTAATCAGAACTCGTCATAAGAACAACCAGTACAGGCCACAGGAAGCCCCCCCCCCCCCTGCAGTTTTAGCTCTGCAAACAGTGAATCTCTGCGCTAACAGAGGTCCTGCTGTCCATGCTCAACAAGGTTTCAAACATGAAGTGAAACCATATCAGATCAGAACAATCCAACAGGATTTCTTAAAATTTTGCCCTGTGTGGGCTCTGGGGTTTAATTATGTAATTCATATTTCACCTTGTTTGTATCACTTTTGTCAGCAAAGCCTCACATGTGTGACTGTTTTTAATTTTGATAAACAGCATTAACACATTAGACCTAAAATAACTTTGTTGTTGCTGAAAAATTTGTAACAACAAATTTATTTACAGATTTTACACTAAAATGCAGTTTTTGTGCAGCTGTGAACACTCAGGGTCACAGCCACAAATTATTTGTTCTGCTCCAAAAACAGTTCCTGTCCCCGCAGACAGAGGGCGCCATCACAGGCCGGACACAGCAGGTGTGTCCCTCCTCCTGTGGTACACCTGCTAACAGCGTTTATATCTGAGTGTGTCTTTGGTGGCAATTTGTCCGCACCTACACAACAAACGAACTGCACACTAACTACACAAACTACACACTAACTACACACCAGGGCCAGGATAAAAAAGTATTTCTTAGTATTTCATGTCATATTTCCTACCAAAACACTTTCAGTAAGATAAAACTTTTAAAAGAGGAATTACACTTTGTCTTATTCTGCAGAGAAAGATTAACATTTCTATCAGAGCAAAAAGGTTTGATTGGTTCTTCCATCACTTACATCAGAGCACAGCTGCAAACCAACTGACCAATCAGAGCACAGCGGGAAACCAACTGACCAATCAGAGCACAGCGGGAAACCAACTGACCAATCGGAATCAACCAATCAGCCAATCCAAACCTTCCATTTAAACCAAAGTGTTGAAATAAAATTTGAAACCAAACATTTGTGGCCAAACTGTTTGATCCCTGAACAGTTTCAGGATTCTTCTTCCAGGTCTAATTCCTGCCCCATCAGCAGCACTGAGTGATGGACAGCTGTGACCTTTGCCCTCTCACCTTACACACAGGTGACCCTGCACAAATACCTGCAGACAGGACTCAGGGCGGCGGTATCCTCAGGAGCAGGTGAGATTCTCCTGTTTGAGGTTTGAGTGAGAACGTCGTCTTCCATGAAAGGCTGAGAGAATGTTTACACAGAGGGGAGGGGGGCTGTGTGTGTGTGTGTGTGTGTGTGTGTGTGTGTGATGGGAAGCGTGGTGTTAATGAAGACAGAAGGTTTACTGTTCTGGAGGTAGGGATAATAAGCTGACAGTGATGAACGAACTGATGTTTCCAGTGATACACAGAGACGTTTTAAAATAGAAACCACGGCATGAGTGTGTGTGTGCGTGTGTGCGTGTGTCTGTCTGTGTGTGTGTGTGTGCGTGTGTGTGGGAACCAGTGATCCCAGCCTGCAGCTCCTTATTGGGACAAAAGGAAAGAGGCTGTTGCTGCATATTTTGGAAACTCACTCTCTGAGGTCGGAGTCGCCTTCTTGGACTTCTTGTCCGCCGGAGAGTTTTCAGCCGGGTCTGCAGGAGGACACAGAGAGAGGGAGAGGAGTTTAAAGGTGCACACACACTCTGAGAAAGCCTCCAGCAGTTAAAATTCACCTGCAATTAAAATAACAGAAAAGCCAGAAATGAGCATTTTGCACTTTCACCTTCTGTTCTGCAAGCTGAATCTTTATGAATCTATATAAATCTTTATGTGACCCAGAGAAGGCGTTTGCTAACATGCAGCTCGGGCACCCAGGTGGCTCAGAGGTGGAGCGGGCGGCCGCATGCATGTGCCACTCTGCGGTGCAAGCTTGTCGCCTGCGTGTCTTCCCTCATTTCCTGTCTCTCTATACTGCCAATAACAAACAAACAAACAAAAAAAAAAATGCTGACACGCAGCTCAGTGAGACTCAAGGAGGCAACAGAAGTTCAGGTGAAGTCATGTGACCGAGGAAAAATCCCACCAGCTCTTTGTGAGTAAACCAGGGTTGGACTCAGGGACAGACGAGGGGATAAAAATAAAGAGGTTTAAAAAGTCTGGACTTTCTTCAGATATTCTCTCAGAGGACAGGAGGGGACGGGAGGTCCCCCTGCAGACATTCCCACAGAGACAGCAGTCATACCTGTGTGAGCAGAGCTGCTGAGGTCTGATGCATTAACTAACCCTAACCAACCGGCTCAGACAGGCCTGTGTGTGATTAACAGCATCACTGTTAGTGAGGAGTGTGTCCTGCACAGCTGAGTCAAAAACGCAGCTGCTGCATGTTGAAAATGGAGCTCAGCTAATGTACAGCCAAGTTTGTCTTAAAGGAAGTGCATCATTACGTATTCTCTCTGTTGGTATTTTCTAGCCTCCCAGGGAGCTGTGAATGTACCTGAGACCCAGACAGGTGCGTCAGGTCCTTCCTGTCTGCTGCAGGTACAGGTCATAAAACGTCCGTCTCTGCCCTCGCCACGTCAGCTCGCAGTAAAAACGAGCTGCACGTGTCCTCACTCTCTGTTTTAATGAACACATTTTATTTTGAAAAGGAGGAAGTGCTGATCGCCTCTGTTAGTTGACATCCTGTTGGTTGGTAACCTCACTAACAGGAAGCAGTCATTTTCCAGTCTGCACGGCGACATCGTTACCGCGTAAAACGCCATCCTTTTTACAATTTTATGCTAAGCTAATAGTTAATGCGAGAGCACAACATGCAAACAGTTAGCTAACCTATTAGCATGGTAACTGTGGGTGCTAGTTAGCTACAAACACGTCTAAAATATTATTTTAAATTATTTTAAATTCACTCAGTGATATTTGAGCTCATAACAATGTGATGCAGCACTTATGGCTGTTTTTGTAACGCGTGCTACAAACGGTGCTAACAGTGCTAACAGTACTGTTACGGTTTATTACCTGCCAGCTAAAACATCAGGTCAATTTTATTTCATTTAATGAAGTAAAATTAGTTAAAATGAATCATAATTTCATGATAGGTAAGCTGATATATAGATTAAAAACAGAAAATCATGTTTATTTATGTCAGCTAAAAACTGCTTTTAGCTAAAATACATGCATGTAAACAAATGCTGTTGTGTGCATGATGTTGATTGTAACAATGGTTTTATGGAAAGATGATGCATTAATGCACTAGAGCTAAGACAGATGATTATAGATTGGATTCATCATTATTCATACAGTTATACTCCTGGTTTCTTCCTGGTTCAGAAACCTCGGAGCAGACTGAACACAGAACAGCATCATTGCGTCCATGCTGATCCAACATGGTGCTAACCACTCCGTTACCTGAGATCCAGAACAGCAGCTGACTGAAAGGAACCTGAACCGTACAGAACGACTAAAGAACAGACTCAGACTTCAAGTACAATTTGAGCTCCATGAATATCACAGGAGTGGGAAGTTGGTGTGAAGCTCAAGAAAACAGGCTGCTCCTGTTTTTGTCATGCTGCAGGTGACATCACAGCGCCTGTGCTGCAGGTGACATCACAGCGCCTGTCCTGCAGGTAACACCGCAGCGCCTGCGCTGCAGACTCTACTGAACAACAACAGCACGTGCAACTGCTCGGCATCCCGGTCGCAGCACGAGGAGTCCGTGTCCTTCATTAATCCAGCTGTCGTGTTTAAAAACCAGCTGATTAAATCCTGATTGATTTGTTTTTTACAAACAGCTGAGTTCCCGTCGGCTGGACTCTGATGACCAAAGTTAACTCGCCTGCTTCCAGGAATCGCTCGAGATCTCTGATAAACACAAACTCTGTTTGTGTTCATTTGTTCTAATTGCAGGAAGCTCCAAACAGACGAGGGAGGAGCGCTGCTGCTGTTTTAGTCCCAACCTGCACACACTCATCACTCTGATTCGCAGAGGTCAGAGAAACCGGCCGACACATGAACACTGATGTTTGTGTGTGAGGCTTCACACAAACATGAAGCACAAACAAACCAGCTTCAATCGTGAGGGCTGAATAAATGTTTGGATAATATCAAACATCATGAACACTAACCTTCAGAAATCTGACATTTCAAACAAAATTACATTTTTAAAGATTTTTGATGATTTCTAGTTTCTCAGAGTTCAGCAGGAATGATTAAAGTCTACGTGAAGACTTCAGGAGAGGAATGAAAGAAGAGCAGATGGTGTTTGGCTGATATTAGGTTAAAACAAACTTGTGTGTGTGATGAGCTGCCCTGAAAACATGGAAAAAATCAGAGGAACAGAAAGCAGGAGAACGCTGTTCTCTGTGTCAGTGACTGAAGGAACCGCGAGGATCAAAGCTTTGTTCTCACCGTCTACTAGAACCGTGCAGGAACACTCGGCTCTGCCTGCAGAGTTCTCCGCTCTGCATTTATACTGGCCTTCATCCTCCGGCAGAGCTTTGTCTATGGTCAGCGAGCACAGGCCGCCTGCAACACACAACACAACACAATGTAACACAAACAGCACACGTACCAGCGTCCGCATTTTCATTTCTTAAATTCCACAAAGTTCATCAATGAAAAAGAGTTTTCACATTTTATTAAACACACAGGAATGAGTCATCAGAGCTTTAAGCCCCTCCCCCAGGGTCAGAGTTCAATGCTTCCCTCCTTCAACAAGTTTGAGGGCATTTTTGTGCTTCCAGACACAAAGACAAACATCACATTCCTCACTCTGACCGAGCACTGAATCAAAATCAAAAGTTCACTTTTCCCGTTAATCTACCCTCAGTGACCCGGAATGATGAAGTCCAAAGATGTTTTAACTTAAATGGAAATCTCTGACTTGCTGCTCTGTGGCTCATCCTGTTTGCTCCAAGAAGAACTGAAAGGTTTCAGACTGGCTGACTGAGGGTTTCACTGGGATCTCCATGAATTTCACAGGAGTGGGAAGCCCCTGAAAACAGGACCTTCACCCCTCCAGTCCACGCTGCCTGAAGACGTCCCTCAGTGGAGGTCAGGGTGAGGGTACAAAATCCATTCTAAAACTATTTCCAGGAGCAGAACGGGAAAGTGTTTGGACCGCTCCATGTGGGACTCGATCAGCAGCCTGAGCAGTCAGCAGATATCTGGGCCAGGACTTCCTGTTCCAACAGCTGGTCTCTGTTTACAAATGTTCTTAAAAAGAAGCGATCAGCTCATCATCTGCTGCTTTCTCAAGTCCTGTGTCGAAGCCTCGAGACGACGTTTCCACTCTGGTAGCAAATAACTGCATGTGGCGAGGGGGGCGGGGCTAAACGGTGTTAGTATAACCGGACACTTTCAGACTTTCTCCACAATGACCAGCACCTGAGAGGTCCAGCCAAGTCTCAGACTGACTCAAACCTCACAGAACATCTGAGGAGAAAACACCTGCAGCTCCTCCATCAAACTGACGGAGCCCAAGATCTGCACCAAGGATGTGATGACCTTCCAAATCCAGAACAACAGACTTCCCCAAGAAGACAGGAAGCTGCCGCCTACAAGTCACTGAGTCAGACACCTTCTGCCAAAAGATCGTTTCACATTTTAATAACGTGTGTTTACACTCGGTGTAGATCAATAACACAATAACAGCAAAAACACGACGATCTGAGCTCATCTGTGTGGAGATGATCCTGAATGTGCTGCTTCCAGTCAGGCTTTATTCTGCAGATTAAACGTTTGCTGAGCAGCGTGAGGTTTGTACCAAATCACCTACATATTTCTGTGACCTCTGACCTTTAGCATGTGACACACAAACCCCTCGCTATGCAGGATAAACAGACACACACACAAGGGATGTCCTGCAGACTGAAATAACACACGGAGGGATTACTGCACGCACACACACGCACACACACACACACACACACACACACACACACACACACACAGGGAATCCTCATTACTCATAAGCAGGTCTTTACAGGACATCCCTGTGTGTGTTTCCATGTTTGTGAGGACCTTCAGCTTTCTTAAAGGGACAGTTAGTCTGTTTTCATAAATGTGGCCCGTCAGTGTATTTATTTTACAGTCCAGGCTGGAAGCTTTCTGTTAATGAAGGTTTCCTGCTGCAGACGCTGATAACAGCACAGAGGAGAAAAGACGCTGACAGCTGCTCCAAGTGAAAGTGAAAGTAAACTCGGAGGTCCCGTCTCCACCATGAGGAGAAGCAACACTTTACATTCATCCTGCAGCAGAACAACAAGCCTGAGCATCCATCCACCCACAGTGTTTATGGAAGATGGAGCATGACACCCACTGGGCAGTGAAATTTATTCTGTTAACATGAGCATGGCTCTAAATGAGAAACTGGATGCTCATTGGCTAATGACTTGTCAATCACAGAGTAAATCATCTCCTGCTTCCCGCTTCTTTGTGACTCTAATGGGACCATCATTTCCAAAATGAGCAGCAGGTGAGCAGCAGGCTAATTTCCACAGACTCCTTACAGTCGGACAAATCCAGCCGCAGGATGAGAGGCTGTGAAAGAGCCGGAGACGCTGCAGACATCAGAAAGTACTTCAGTACCAGCTTCAAAGCTGCAGCCGCCTGTTAGAACCAGCCAGGGTTCCAACCTGAGCCATAAAGAATTGAACCTGGGGTCAGAGGGTCGACGCTTCTTTGTTGATAGTTTATTATTACATCAACAAATGAACTATCATTAGATTCATTCAGTAACTGCCTCTCTAATGTTGCTGATAGAAAAACCATAACAGTGATCCACGATATCTGACCACAATTATAGCAAAGCAATGTTTAAAGTAATTTGAAAATAGCCAAAAAATTCCAAGCTGAAATTTTCATAGAAAACTGCATTTAATGTAAAATTAGTTTAAGGCAGATAAAAAAAAGTCATTTATGTTTCCTAAAGTGTTTGTTTCAGGGTGCTGTGTTTGCAGATGTTACCAAATATTAAATAAAAGTTCAGAAAAGCTGCTGCAGGAAGACGTTTGTGATAAAAACAGGCGGAGTGTCCCTTTAAATGAGGACGAACTCTGCTGGACCCCACAAGCATGGTAACGTGAGTGTGTGTGTGTGTGTGTGTGTACACTGATCTGCTCCCATATGAAATTCCAGCGATGGTCACACATCACATCCTGCTCCTATTGTTTCATATCTGCGTTCTATTATTAGAGTCTGAATCCTCAGACCTCCATCAGCAGCTGCTTCAGCTCCTCCACCGACTCCACCTCCATCACACCGACTCCACCTCCATCACACCGACGCTGCTCCCTGCAAACACCAGCTCACACAGCTTCACCTCGTCAGCTCCTCCCACTCTCGCTGCTGTCGTCTTTAATCTGAGGAAACATTTTTCTCTGTGCCTGGATAAACTCAAGGATTCGGATCCGTTCGATCTCTCCTATTGACAGAATTCACTCGCCGGCTCTCTGGGATTGATTTTATTTCCTGTAAACAAACACTCTTCTTCACATCTTCATAAATAAAGTTATTTTTTTTATTAAAAGCGAGCATGTAAACAACCCTCCTGCTCAGCTGGTTCCATTTTACACCAAATCATGCCAGAAAGCTTTTGACTTCCTTTTGTGCTGTGTGTGTGACCTCTGACCTTCGTTGGCGAGGACGATGAACTTGGACGGCTTGATGACCTTCCCGTCCAGCGTCCAGGTGATGGTGACATCAGAGGTGGCGGAGGGGACGAGGCGACACTGCAGCCGGAGCCGCTGGCCATCCAGCACTGTCACGTCGCTCAGCTGCTCCACAAACTCTGGCGCCGGGCCTCCTCCTCCTCCTCCAGTGCTCTTCTTCTCATTAATCCCTCCATCCACGCAGTTGTTCACCTCCACCTTCTCCCCGTTCTTCTCTGGGCTCGTCGGCTTCTTCTTGTTGGCGAGAAGAGAGCGAAAGTCGCCAGCGTTCTTTGTGGGCGTCTCTGCAGCCTTGCTGCCGGTGGCGCCCTTCTTCCCCAACACGCTGCGGAAGTCGACCTGCTGCGGGGAGTTCGCCTTCTCCTCCGTCTTGGGTTTGACACCCTTGAGGTTGGCCTTAAAATCCATGTGGTGGCGTTGGTGGTGCTCGGGGGTGGCGGTGTCAGGGCCGGCCTCCCTCGCCTCGTCTCCCTCCTGGTTGTTGTTGACTTGAACAGCTCGGCGTCCAAGCAGCGAGCGAAAGTCCAGTTGCTGCGCCTCCCTCTGCCGCAGCTCCTCTTCGCCACGCTCCCTGGTTTCCACACAGCGTTTGAGGAGGCCTCTGGGAGCTGTGGCCTGGTCCTCCTCTTTCTTCTTCTTCTCCTCCTTGTGCAGGTGCAGGAGCTGCCGGTTCTCCTTCTGCTCCTCGCTGGCCTCCTGCCACTGCCGACTGACACCACTGTTGCTGCTGCTGCTTCCCTGCTCCACGCCTCCTCCTCTGGCACCTCCTCTCAGAACCGCACTCCCACCCGCTGCTCCTCCTTGTCGTCCTCCTGCTGCCGCGGGGCTGGATGAACGAGCACAGAGACAGATGGAGGGAGAGACAGAGAGAGTTAAAGCCCTGTGGAGCAAGAGGACAGGCTCCGCCCCTCAGAGCCGAGCAGGAGGGGCGGTGGGAGGTGGGGGGGACCTCGACTCAAATTGTTCATGTTACATCATAAGTGACTCAACTGCCCGTATATGGGCATGAGCAGAATGAACACACACACACACGCACACACACAGATGTAAACAAAGACCAAGCAGGCTGAGGACACACTCTTCCTCCTTCTCCTCCTCAGTTCTGCTGATTCTTTTCACAGTTTCATTAAACTAAAGTAAGCAGAGTTTCTTCCAGCAAACACTCGCAGCAGAGTAAACACAGAGAGGAAATACTGCCTCTGATTGGTCGGGCTGATATGGATGGATTAGAGAAGCTTTAGGGAATTTCTGGATAAATAACAGAAGGATGGAGGGAATGATGGGTGTGTGTGAGGAGGGGGTGGAAACAGAAACACAGAGCTGGGAACAGTGAGGGGGTGTGGATGAAGACCGATAGAGTGAAACTTTATGCAGATGATGCAGTGGTTTGTTTAGGCATTCAGCCACCTGCAGGTGCTCAGGTGTGTGGAGTCTCACCTGCTGTCGTCTCGTCCTCTCCCGTCTGTTTCTCGTCCCTCGGTGACACACAGGGTGGCCACAGCGCTGCACTCGCCCACACTGTTCCTGAAACACACAGTTTATCATCTGTCACCTTCACACTGCACTCTGAAGATCACCTTCACATCACAGATTCATCAGAGCCAGATGTTAGACAGCTGTTTGATTCATGCACTGCAGCCGTGAACGGTTCCACTGTCACCTGGAAAATTGGCATGGAGACCGCATCAACGCAAACACTAGAGGGTGACCAAGAAAAATCGACTTCACAATAACACCGGAGTGAATCTGTG
>VUQJ01031369.1:0-11973 GCA_015108635.1 Andinoacara biseriatus | reverse complement strand
AAAACACAGGCACACACACACAGACACACGCACAGATACACGTGAGCTCACATCAATCAATGTATGGCAAAGAACAAGAATACTGCTGACTATATGCTGTAATTGGAGGACTTTGTGAGTGATTGAACTGAAGAGCTTTGTATCAATCTCACATGACGTAATCATGTGAGATTGATTGAACTGAAGGCATTGTAATCTCATGATTTGACTGTGTGAGTGTTTGAATAAAAGGCTGAGGGGAAAGACGCCCGTTGGGGTCACTGGGTTGGGTCACTGAGGCGGTTGGATGGCTCCTTGGTGTCAAGGCCCCTGGGGTGAACGAGATTCACCCTGGGTTCCCAAGGGCTCTAGACATTGTGGGGCTTTCTTGATTGACATGGCTCTGCAACAGCACATGATCCGTTGCAGTGCCACTTGATTGTCATACTGGGTTGGTGGTCCCCATCTTTAAGAAGGGGGACTAGAGGGTGTGTTCCAGCTGTCAGGGATCACAGTCCTCAGCCTTCATCAGAAGGTCTTGGCCAGGGTACTGGAAAGGAGGGTCCATCCATTAGTCAAACCTCAGGTCCAGGAGGAATATTGCAGCTTTTGTCCTGGTCGTGGAACACTATACCAGCTTTTAATCCTCTCAAGAGTATTCAAGTGTGCGTGGAAGTTTGCCCATCCAGGCTACATGTATTTTGTGGATTGGAGAAGGCATTCAATCATGTCCATCATACAACCTACCTGTACAACTGCAGCAAGAGATTAGTCTGCATTGTTGGCAATAAGTCGGACTCCTTTCCTGTGGGTGCTGGACTGCAGCAGGGCTGCCCACCAATTCTGTTCAGAAAGCTTCCACTTTGGTGGCCTCATAATCTCGTTCTTATTTTTGCGGATGATGAGGTCCTGTTGGCTTCAACAGGTGATGAACTCCAGCTCACACTGGAACAGTTCGCAGCTGAGTATGAAGTGGCTGGTGTGAGAATTAACACCTCTAAATCTGAGGCCATAGTCCGCAGCTGGGAAAGGATGGACTACTCACTCCAGCTAAGGGACGAATTGCTGCCCCAAGTGGTGGAGTTTGCGGAGGAAGCAGGAGATTGACAGACAGATTGGGGCTGTATCACCAGTGATGCGGATGCTGCAATGGTCTGTTCTGGTAGAGAGCTGAGTGTGAAAGTGAACCTGTTGATTTACCAGGCAGTCCACGTCCCTACTCTCACCTATGAACACGAGCTTTGGGTAGTGACCGAAAGAACAAGATTGTGGATACGAGCAGCAGAAATGCGCTTCCTCCGAAGGGTGGCTGGTGTCTCCCTTAGAGATAGAGTGAGGAGTTCAGTCACTTGGGAGGGGCTCAGAATAGAGCTGCCACTCTTCCTGGTTCAAGCATCTGACTAGCATGCCTCCTGGGTGCCTCTTGGGTGAGGTGTTCCGGGCATGTTCTACTGAGAGGAGGCCCCGGGGCAGACCCGGGACACACTGGAGAGATTATATCTCTCGGTTCGCCTAGGAATGTCCTGGATGAGCTGGAGGAGGTGGCTGGGGGGATAGAGAGGTATGGTCTCCTCTGTTTAGGCTGCTACCCCCACGACCCGGCCCCAGATAGGTGGGAAAAAAATGGATTGATGGATGGATAAGTGTCACTGACTGTGATCTTATATAACAATAATATATTAATAAAATGTGTGTTTTTCAGATTGTGAAGAGTGGATCAGCACAGGTCTCTACCTCTCTCCTGGTATGAAGACCTACATATCCATACCACTTCAGATTGTCAACAAGGATTGGAAGGTACTATACATAAAATAATTTGATTTTGAGATCAGAGATAATGCTGACCCCATGCAAGTCTGTCCACAGCAGTAACCGAGGACCACCTTAAGTACAGCTCAGAGTCCAGTCCAGCCTCGTGGACCGCCCCCATCAGTATGATGATATGGCAAGCCTCAACCACCAATAGCTATCCTTCTTACCCCAGGTGTTTGCAACAGGACCTATCTTTATCCAACGTGAGATCACTTATTGGCTTTGAAGCCCCATTTTGAAGCCTCAACTTCAGTATTTTGGCCATATACATGTTGATTTTTAAGCCAAATGTGACCATATTTGGATGAAAGAGGGTTAGGTTACCCAATTTAAAAAGTAGTCTGATCAGCTCACACAGATACAGAAATAATTGCAGAAATGATTGCATAAAAATACTCCAAGAGGAGTAAGAGAAAAGCCTCGCCTACCCAAATTTGACTTATCAGCCAATGTGGCAACAGTCCAAACGCTAAAAAAAAATCACCCAAGTACAGCTTTTTTGAAGGGATAAAGGCCTTTTCACACCGAACACATAAATATCATGCGTTAAAATTTTTTTTGGACCTGCCTGATCTTAATGCATCTGTTCACATTGACCACGTCATTTCACAGGACGATTTTGCGGCATTTACTTTTTCGGATCAAGTTTGATTTTTCCTATGTTTCGCCTGCAAACAAACAGATCTGACCAATCGGAGCACTGCATTAGCAACATGTGAGCTTATAGCTCAAAACACGCACTGATGTACTGAATATACAGTGATGTGGGAACAGTAAAATCGTGCTATTTTACCTCAGACATGCAGCTACTGCTCCGGATCCGTGGGCTCTCGCATATTATTCTCTGCTTCCTCACATGTGATCCCAACTCTGCCAACAAGAGCTCAAACTGTCCCACTGATATCGTGAAATATGCCCGAAAGCAGCCGTGATGCAGCTTCAACACTGGGACCAAACCATGAAACTCTCCCTGCTGCTGCTTTCTCATGAGTTTGATGAACCCAGAATCTCCATTTCTTCATCCTCTTGTTTAGAAACGTCAGGGCCTCATTCCATCATCACTTGATGACGACTCTGTTTCTTTCACAGTGCGCTTTATGAGGATGATTAATTCGCAAAAACGCAAAATGTCCGGTGTGTATGTAGGTTACACGACAGTTTCGCATCCGAAAGATTCGGAATTTTGTATCGTTTTTACGAAAGGCATCAGGTGTGAAATGACCTTTAGTCTCAAGCAACCACTTGAGAGACTGCAGTTTCTGGCATCTAATAGTTGGGTTCATTTTTCAGCCCAGGAGACTGGTTGCATCCAGAACAGCCCCAACCACATCTGTCACTTTCACACTAAGGAGTGACAGCACAACCCACCTTTAAAATCAGTTTCACACTGATTTATTTTCAGTGAGAATGCAAGGGTCTACATGGGTCTCAGTGATGTAAATTTTGTGATTATTTTTTAGTTTAGTTTAATTTTGCATAGGGACAAGTATGTTACGTGAACCAGGCAACACACCACAACTCATCACTAGTTGGGCCTTAAAAACCACAAAAAAGAGCTTTAACAAACACAATCTATATAGACACATTAAAACACAAAAATCAAACACAACAAAACACCATTATTAATAATAATATTTAGGTTTAATTTTAAAATGATCCCAATCAAGCTCCAGCTTAAATTCTGAAGGCAAAGAATTCATGTCCTGTACAGAGAATGCCATTTGCCCAAATGAAGATTTCCGTAGAGATTTCTTGCCATTTCCTCTCGATGCTTTGTGCATTCCTGAACTCTAAGAGGCATCACAAGGTCACTGAGCACCTGGGGAGCCCCATTACGTAAACATTTACAGTACCAGTCAAACTTTGGACACATTTACCAATTCATGTGAATGCATTAGTGTGTCCAAACTTTTGGCTGGTACTGTATAAATTAATTTTAGATACGAGTGAGGCTCCATATCGATCCACATATCTGCTGATTTTTTTGTGACCACTCAGACTCAACTGCCATGTCACGGAAAAGCACTAGACCAACTTCACATGCCTCCATTTGAAGGACTGAAAGGAATGACTTCTGGTCTGTCTGTAGTATCCACAGGTGTCATCTGGAACTCAGTGAAGATTCAGTCCAACCCCCCAACATCTGTCTCTGCAGCTACTTTTGAGGCAGTAGAAAGTCCAGCCCAAAAGTGTTATGGTCCTGGACTGTTAGCCCAGGTTTTTGTTTCTTTCAGGTTCTGTTACTGTTGTATGATTTCTGTGGTTATGAGTTTGTTTACAGATAAGAATTCTTCATTGTTATAGTTTACTGAGTCTTGTTCTCAGTTGAAGTTGTTTTTAGTTCCTGTTTCCCTTGTTCTTCTCTTCCCCACATTCTTATGTTCCAGTGTGGGTTTTAACCCCTCATGTCATGTCTTCTGTGTTGTGTTTCTGAGCTCTGTGTCTCCCTGGTTAGTTGCATCAATGTCCAATTCCTGTGTTGTGGTCTGGATGTCTGTGTTTTTGTATTTCCTCTGTGGACCTGCTTCCTCGTGTTGTGTCAAGTCTGTGTGTATATTACATTCAGTCACTTCCTGTTTAATTTTGCCAGTCTCCTGTTTTGTGTGTGTTGTGATAAGTTTTGCTTCCCCTTGTCTTGTTAGTGTAATTCTGTTCACCTGTGCTCCCAGATGTTTCAATTCTCCTCTTGTTACCTCATGTGTATACATTGTCTGTGTCCCGTTCAGTTTGTTGTTGCATTGTTGTCTATGTTTCCTGGGAGCTATGTGCATCTTGGTTCTTTGTTTTTCCTTTTGTTTCTCAAGGGTTTTGTGTTCTGAACTCTGTCCTGCCCTGTATTGGCTCAACTATTATTTGTCTCAACTCTCCTGAGGGGCACTGGAAATCTTGGCCCTTTTTATTTATAGCTAAAACCAAGACGGATAAAGTGACCAAAAGATCTGTAAAGACGCTTTCCAGATTCCCAATCCACCAATTCAGTAAAGGTGATAGGTTTCTGTTTCCTCAGAACCTAATTCAATTCAATTCAGTTTTAATTATATCATGCCAAATCACAACAACAGTTGCTTCAAAGCACTTTATATTGTAAAGTCATTTTCTAGGTCATTCTGTCTTTGATTGTTGTGCAGTCATTGCAGTTTTAATCATTCCTTTTTCTAGTATTGCATCCTTCCGTTTATGGTATAAACCAGTGGTTTTCAACCACTGTGCCGCAGCACACGTCGTAAGGTGTGCAGTAGGAAATTGTCAAGTTTCACTTAATTGGTCAGAAAATATTTTGTTACAACAAATGATGTAGCGCTGTTGAGCATCTGTGCCTGTGCCAAAGTGTTGGCTGAATAAGTAATTAAGCACCAGTTTTTGCCAGCAGGTGGCAGTAGGTAGCACAATAATAATGACCGACAGTAAGGATGACAGGTGGCGTGAAAACAAAAGAAGTGATGTGTGGGAGAGGTTGCGGTGGGAAGCCGTACAGTACAACAGTGATGGATAAATATCTGAAGAGGAAAATTAAGACTCTGAACTGGGCCCTGGACAAAATTCTAACCCAGAAGAAGAGCCTAGTATGAGTTGTGGTTAAAAGAAAGAAATAACGATGAGCTCGAGGCAATACAACGAAAGTTATATTTTGTTTAGATTTTCTTTCACCGGGAATCCAGCAGCACCGATTCCGTTATGCTTACTGTGTGAGGAAATCTATCCAATAGTGCCATGGTCCCAAGCAAGCTTAAAAGACATCTCCAAAAAAAATACCCGTCCCTTCAAAACAAGAACATTGACTATTTTGTTCACCTGCGTGAACACACCGAGAAACAGGTAACTTTAATGAGAAAAACCAAAAAGGTGGCTGAAACAGCTCTCAAAGCTAGTGGCTGAACTCGTAGCCAAATCAAAAAAGCCACACAATGCGGCAGAGACATTAATACTACCTGCCTGCAAAGCCATCGTGAACGAGATGCTCGGCCCTGATGCAGTTAAGGTTGTGTTGGATGGTGTCGTGCGGATGGTAAACTTTGTAAAGTCAAGACCCCTGAAAAGCCACATATTTGCATCTTTATGTGAGGAGATGGAAGCAGAGCATACAACCTTATTGCTCCATACAGAAGTCTGATGGCTGCTGCGTGGCAAAGTGCTGACCTGTGTGTATGAGCTGCGGGACGAACTTAAAATGTTTCTGACTGATGAGAGGTGGGATGATGCAAAACTGCTTGCAAGTGATGAGTGGTGTGCAAAGCTGGCATACCTGGCAGATATATTTCAGCATTTGAATGAACACATGGATGCAAGGCCAAAATAAAAAACCTGCTCACAAGCACAGACAAAATAAATAGATTCCGTTCAAAGATGCATTTCTGGCAACAACATTTTGAAACTGCCAACCTTGGCATGTTCCCCCCTCACCCAAAAATGGCAAGATGATGTCAACACTGCTGCACTGTGTGAGGTAATAGGCAAACATTTGAATATTCTTTAAGAGAAGTTGTCATTTTATTTCCCCTCAACTCTCCCTGAATGCCTTGAATGGGTTAGGGACCTGTACAGCTCAGCAGCAGTCTTTGGAAAGGACCTGACTTTGTAGGAGCAGGAGGAACTAACTGGACTGAGACAAAACTGCAGTTTAAAGCTAAGCTTTGGTGATCTGTCTTTGGACAGTTTTTGGTTGACTACCGCTAAATAGTTTCTCTTTCTGGCAAACAGAGCTATTTCAACATTGCTCCCATTTTCCACAACATATCTATGTGAGTTGAGCTTTTTAAGCACGACTGCTTTAAAAACTAAAAACAGTGAGACTGAGAGCAGGTGAGGAAGAGCTGTGTGTGCCTCTCTTCAATCCCCGCCAGGATATCAGCTTTGTGTTCATCTAAAACAGGCACAGGTTTCACACTATTATATTGTCATTATATGTGCTGCATTAAACTACAATGTGTCATTTAGTAACTTTGAGTGGTGGTGTGCCGCAGGATTTTTTTTTATGTAAAAAATGTGCCGTGGCTCAAAAAAGTTTGAAAATTACTGGTATAAACAATTCTTACATTGCAACAATGCATTTCCCTTTTCATCTGCAGATTCAGATAGGCTGTCAAACTGATAGTCTACTTCATCATGATGAGCTGAAAAGACCACCGTGTGTTCATGAGCGATTTGATGTCACCTCAGAGATGATATGGGTTTGCAACCTCTGGGGAGGACTCGTTTATCTAGTGGCCCCACCCAAAACACAAGTGGAGGGAGTGGAGGTCATAGTGCAAATGGCTGTGCCTGCTCCATATTATAAGTCTGGTGAGTCTGTGGTGGATGATACTTTGATATGTGTTTACAGAACTGTGTGCCTTTGTTTGCATTGGGTTAATGGAGTTTTTTGAAGAATAAGGCAATTTGAGGGACTGAGGGCAGCATCACTTCAATCTCCCTGGTTCTAATCAAACATGAAGTGTTTGTTGGGACAATTAAGATAAATGCATTTTGGTTTAAATGTCCAGTAAAGCATTTTAATACATCCACGTCCCTAATTGTTCATTTCAGGTGTGACAACTGCAGCTGAGTGGTCGTTGCTGCGCACAGCTCCTTCACCCTGGGCAGAGCTGGAGTTTGAAAACATCATCCTCATTGTGCCATCAGATGCTGTTCGGGACCTGGAGCGACCGGATGAGTTGGCCGCTTTTTGGGATGAAATCATGAGGGCCATTGCGGATCTGGCTGCCAAACCACACAAATTTCCCCGCAAAGAGCGCTTTTTGGCAGATGTGCAGATTTCTCATGGTTAGTGCATTTTGCCTCATGTTGTATACACCTGCCTCTTATTTGCTTGTCTTATAAAGACTCTCCCAAGGACATGAAGTCTGACTCAACAAATGCTGGGTGACAGTCTGGGTACACATGAACCAGTCTGTAATAGAGAAAACAGACAGATAGGTAACCACTGGGATTTATGCTTATGGATCATTTTGAGTTTTACCAAATTAACATGTCCATGCTAACAGTGTTTAAGAGGAAATGCTGTTCCTTATTTTTTGTCATACTATTACAATGATGGATTGTAACAACTTCAAGGGGCAGTGGAAATGGCTCAATACTGGCTAGTTTTTGACAGTGGATGGACTAAGGGGCTGCCTCAAAGTCCAGGATAAGATCATTGTGCCTCCTCTTGATACTGGACTTCAACTACCACTAGCTTTCTTCTTTTGGTGGACATTGTCTTATATCCATATTGGTTGGCTCTTCCCAAGTCGAAACCCACCCTTTCCTTGCTGAACCCTTCCCATGAAAACTCTATGCGTGACAGCAAATACTGACAAGAAAACATATAAGGGAATAGAGAAAACTGAGCAGACGGAAAAATATGACTCAACAAGAATATAAAGATATCTACACAGCACCAAGAGAGAATACATTTTAGTTTTCTGCAGTCCTAGACACACAAATTACACCAAAATTTTTATTTAAGGGCTAAAAAAGTGGATTTTGCATGATATGTCCCCTTTAAGGCTTGTACTTTACTCCCTAAGCTCTTGACCAATTGCTCTGGCCTCACTAGAATGGGTGTTTCATCGATGGTCTGCAAGCTTAGTTTTGGCCTCTGGGTGAGGCAGCTGCTGTCCAGACTGTAGATGCTCTTCTCCCACAACCCACTTGGAAGCACTGTTGATCACCTTTGCCAAGGGTAGATCATGCATCCTGTCATTATTCAGACTTCACTTTGCCATAATCTTGTGTTTTATATATATATATATATATCTTTTTCTGTTCAGGTTATATGCATGCAGGTTATCCTGTCATGGCACATTCAGATGCAGCTGCTGAACTGGTCGGTGCTAAGAAAGGTAAAGGCATGTGGGGCCCCATCCACGAGCTGGGACACAACCAACAGAGAAGCTGCTGGGAGTTCCCATACCACACCACAGAGTGTACATGTAACCTGTGGTCAGTGTATGTGCATGAAGAGGTGCTGGGCATCAACAGAGCACAGGTGAAGTTAATTATATGTGTCTTTGAGACCAATAGCTGGAAAAGCTCATGTTGAATTGTTACACTTTTCACATAAGTCGCCATCAGAAACACAACTTCTCCTTTTATATCCTATAATGACAAAACACTTAACTTTGTCTTGCTGAGAATACAATATTTCACAATCATCTCATTTCATGTTGTTCAATACAGGCTCATGAAGCTGTAAATGCAGAAAACCGAAAAAATCGAATGGAGGATTACATCAAGCGTGGCAGGAATCTCGATAGCTGGGACATGTGGGTGGCCCTGGAAACATATCTGCAGGTGAGAGCACTATATAGAGAAACTACGCTTGGTCCACATTGGAGTGACTCATTTTAACTGAAAAAAGATATTTCAAATAACACTCAGAGTCTCTAGCTCCATGATCTCATCGTCTACCAGGTCACCAGCAAACAAGTTAGGTGCAGGGTTGGGTTTACATTGCATTTTAGCCATACTAAACAATGACAGTTTCAGGAACTACAGGATCACACCTTTTAAATAAAGTCTATCAAGAAAGTGTGGAGACAGAATTGAAACAGGATCTTTGCAGTCAGATATAAATGAAAGCAACACTCTAATGCACATAACATGACAAGCAGCATCCTGACTTTGTGTCCTCGTCTGTAGCTCCAGGAAAAGTTTGGCTGGGATGCCTTGAAGAAGGTGTTTGCTGCTTACCACCACATGAGCAACGTCCCTGGTGACAACAAAGGAAAGATGAACCTGTATGCTGAGACTTTCTCCCAGACTGTGGGGATGAACCTGACTGGATTCTTTAAGGCCTGGGGCTGGCCCATAGAAACAGCCACTGAAGAGAAACTGTGCAGTCTGCCTCCCTGGAGTGATCACCCCATGAGCCAGTATGACTGAACCTGGTTTCAACAAGTACTGATATCTTGACATGTGTACAATGGGCAATACAGTGATCTGACTTTGTTTTTTGTTGGTGTAGTTTATAGCATCTGAATAGAGAAACAGAAATTATGTACTGCAGTTGCAGATTTTGAAATTGACCTGCTTATGATATTCTTGTAGGGAGGAAGTATAGCAGGCTTTCATTCACTGCCCAGGTAGAATCGAATTTTGATAGTTCAAAGAGTAGAATATGTTCCTTTATTTTATAGTTGATTGTGTATAATTTATGATGATGTAGGACCTGAAATACATGTACTGGACTGAAATCATACCAAGGTGTTACATTACTGCGGCATACACTGCAATAATTTATCTTCCAGTGCGCTCTAAGTGCTCTTAAAACAAAACAGAACTGTGATCAGCTCATGATTTCTGTTTTGTTGACCTGTTCCAGTTTCTTTCACGTGGTGCTTGCACTTGAAAGGATGTTTTCAAAGAAACAGTAGAAGTCATTCATTAAAACACTAATACGGTTAGAGATGTGGATTTTCTTTGTTTGAATGTATAAACACTTTCAATCATAAAAATCTATTTCTAAATAAAACTGACTTTTATTCAGAATTTGCTATACAATCATTTCAACAAAACTAAACAATTGTATTCCCTGTGGAAAAATAGTGGATCAAAAATACCCACTACTGTGTCCCTTGATGTTTGTGACAGAATAAAAATGTATGCTGCAGATTGATACAAAATCATAACTGGAAAACAGCTCACAGTAATTAGTATTTATTTCTGATGATGGAAAATATTCTTGCATAACTGCATACTTTACATCCACAGCTGCTGCAGGTTTCTTCCACAAATAAACACACTTATGTCACATTTTAGATTCAATAAGATTTTAATAGATTGTAATAATGCCAAAGCCTGGGTGTGTTTCTGTCTCAGCCTCATAGATCCAAAGCTGTGAGCTAATAAAAGAAATGCAGAAATGCAAACAGGTTCTGAAGCCTTTTCACCAACACCTGATCTTCTACTTACTCCCATCATTACCTGAGTCATTGGGTTGTCGTGACTAAACTCTCTCCTCCACTTTTCTTTATTTGTTTCACTAAATTAGCCCCTCCTGATTTTATTTGCATACACTCTATAACTGTTCTTGGGGGACTACCAACTTTCTGCTTTTTAATAGTTTTTATCCATCCATCCATATTCTTGCACTTATCCTTTTTGGGGTCGTGGCTGTCATAGGGTGAGAGGCCTGAAACACAAGCAACCATTTACAGTCACATTTTCAACTATGGGCAATTTAGATTCACAAATTAATCAACAACATCAAACTCGTGCCTACATGTTAGTAGTGAAAGGCTTGAAAGAAGTGGTTCTCTGTTGCCCCTATGTTCCCAGGGACCAGTTGCTGACCGGACATTATGCCATTCAAGAGCTGAGACCAGGTCCTGGTAGCTGCCTCTCTGTATGGCAGTGAAAGGACTGTAGTCCTGGATCATTACAGCCTTTACTGGTCTGGTAGAAAATGCTGTAAGCCAGTTGAGAGTTGATAGACATGATAAGCTCTCTGTAGGAGTTAGGGAAATGAGGGTGTTGAATTACTGTGGAGCAAGGGAGGGGGAGCAGCCCTACTACTCTCCACCACACCCTGGTAACCTAAATGATTCAAAACTATGACAACCATGACATCATGGATGCGTGTGTCTGTGTTTCCCTGTGAGGAAGATGGAGGGGCTGTAGCTTGTTTGTCCTGTGTGATGGAGCATTTTTAAAATATTTACTTCTGAATGTACTGTTACTTCTGTAAAGAAGTAAAAGTATTCGTTCCATCTTGATTTCTTAGTTCTTAGTTATCTGTTACACTTAAGCATTTCAGATCATTCAACAAATTTTGATTTCAGACTCAAGCAAATATAAAATGAATTTTTAAATGCTGATTTCCTTTATTAAGGGGGAAAAGCTATTGAAAAAACTGCTTCAGTGCTGAGCAGCTACCTATATCAGTAGCCAGTCGCTTTACATCCGCACTGCGTACAACTTTGGATACTGTGACTCCTCTGAATGGGAAAGCCTGAAATCAGAAGTGCCTGACTCTGTGTTTTAATTCACAAATGCACAGCCTAAAACAGATAACCTGTAAGCTGGAGAGGGAATGGCATTTCTATAACTTAGAAGATGCGCATTTAGCCCTGAAAAAGAGTTTGTTGCTCTTTAAAAAAGTTCTCCATAAAGCTAGGACATCTTACTATTCATCATTAATTGAAGAAAATAATAACAACCCCAGGTTTCTTTTCAGCACTGTAGCCAGGCTGACAAAGAGTC
>VUQJ01031363.1:0-10646 GCA_015108635.1 Andinoacara biseriatus | reverse complement strand
AGATGAAACCAAAATCAAACTGTTTGGCCACAATGCAAAACAATATGTTTGGCGTAAAAGCAACACAGCTGATTACCCTGAACACACCATCCCCACTGTCAAACATGGTGGTGGCAGCATCATAGTTTGCGATTCGTCAGCACGGACAGGGAAGATGGTCAAAATTGATGGGAAGATGGATGGGGGGCAAATACAGGACCATTCTGGAAGAAAACCTGTTGGAGTCTGCAAGAGACCTGAGACTGTGACGGAGATTTATCTTCCAACAAGATAATGATCCAAAACATAAAGCCAAATCTACAATGGAATGGTTCACAAATAAACGTATCCAGGTGTTGGAATGGCCAAGTCAAAGTCCAGACCTGAATCCAATCGAGAATCTGTGGAAAGAGCTGAAGACTGCTGTTCACAAACGCTCTCCATCCAACCTTACTAAGCTCGAGCTGTTTTGCAAAGAAGAATGGGCAAGAATTTCAGTCTCTCCATGTGCAAAACTGAAACAGACATACCCCAAGCGACTTGTAGCTGTAATTGCAGCAAAAGGGGGCGCTACAAAGTATTAACGCAAGGGGGCCGAATAATATTGCACGTTCCACTTTTCAGTTTTTTATTTGTTAAAATTTTTTGACACATCCAATAAATTTCATTCCACTTCGCGATTGTGTCCCACTTGTTGTTGATTCTTCACAAAAAAATTAAATTTTATATCTTTATGTTTGAAGCCTGAAATGTGGCAAAAGGTTGAAAAGTTCAAGGGGGCCGAATACGCAAAGCACTGTAGGTGCAATAAAATGTGACCCATTTTCGACTGCCTACTACACAGAAGAACAGAGATAAATGTACATGACAGACAAATGCAGGACTATACCTGCCCTACTAGATGCAAGTTATTTTGAAGCCTCCATGTGAATTGCTAACGAGCCTTAACTTTAATTTTAATGGTCACAAGGACAGAAAAACGACATGTACATTATTGCTAGTAAAATTTTACAATCGCATGTAAAACATTCTGTGATTTTTGCTCCAAAATAACTTTTTTTTGTTTGTTTTTTAATACTACTAAGCATACACACAGATACACAAGGCTCAATCCAAAGTGCTGACATGGTCAACGTCTTTGGCTCATCCTCTGGAACACTAAACAAATGCAATTTACCTTATAAAAGTAAACCAAGAAAGTTCAATAAACTTACCTTATTCTTTACTACAACAACAAATAAATGTCTGTCACCGCACAGCTCAAATTAAAATAAGCCTCTGCTATGTGTCACTGCAACAACATGAGCTCATGTTTCTTGGTATGGCTGTTGATTGATTACTTGGGGCAGAAAAATTGCCACTTTGGCGTTCTAAATTCTTCTATAGAGTTTTTTGTTTTTAATCAGTATTCTCTGAATACTCAATGTCTGATTATTGAGGTTTCTCAAGTGACATCATGTGCACATTGCAAATGTTATCCATCACAGTAGACAAGGGGGAAATGTTTATTCCCTGACTGGTTAGTGAATGGTTACTGGAAACTGAAATTGGTCACAAACAGGGTCTGCACCAAAAACCTCCTTATGATTGCACTGGTTGCTAGAAGACTCCTGTAGTGTGCATGGAAGAAAAAGACCTGTCTGCAAGCACTTGCTAACCAAGCGGTATGGTAAAACTTTAATTGCAATGCAAACTGGAAGCAGAGAACGTTTGAAAACATGGACAATTTCAGCAATCTACTAGAAATCAATGCAATTGCAAGAAGATTTTACTAATTGGACAGTCAAAACTGCAATCTCTCTCTCTCTCTCTCTCTCTCTCTTTCTCTCTCACTAGATGTTTGGATGATGTCTTCACATCAGTTATACTGCATTTTCACTCAACTTTAGGAAAATGGTTAAAAAAAAAAATACTACTGGCTGTAGCTCAGGAGGCAGAGCAGGTCATCTGCTAACTGGAAGGTTGGTGGTTCGATTCCTGGCTGCTCTATTCTGCGTGCAAAAGTATTCTTGGGCAAGTTATTGAACCCCGTGCTTACTTGAGCCCAGAGTGCAACAAGCTGCAGTATGGCGCTATCATCAAACAACTTAAAAAAAACAGAATTTTCTTCAGCATTGAAGTATTATACTCCATTAAAACCAGATACAATTCTGTATAGTAAATATCACTGCATGGGATCAAGAACACTTTTGAAAACCACTGCCAATAAACATAATTCATCACTACATTCACAAATACAAGTTCAAATCGCATAATGAAAAAACAAAACTGATAGAAACAAGGTTCAGATAAGCTGCCGCCTTCCTTAGGCTTCTGAGCTGATTTAAGATGGATTGGGGCCAACGGAAAAACTGCTTTGGTCCTGTGTTCCCCACAATTAGTAGACATGGCATTGGTAAACTGTATATTTGTATGCAACAACATGGTTCCCTAGTAAGAGAGCTTGGGGGCTAAACTAGTCTTACTACAGTCCAGACCTGTTATCTATTGAAAACATCTGGAGCATTATGAAACCAAAAATAAGATAAAGGAGAGCCAAACTCTGGAGCAGCTGACATTGTATATTACACTAGAAGAGCAATATTTGGCTTTAGAACTACAGCATGGAGTTTTTAACTTTAAGTGGTGCATTAATGTTTGATTGCTTTTGGGAAAACTTTTGTACCCTGACATGGCTTATGGAATTGGACTTAAGCAGACTGTGGGTTTAGTTTTCATAAAACGTAAATCCATCCAAACCACAGGCTTTGTTTTACATTTTGAAATTGCTGTGGTCAAAACATCATCATAAAGCACAGAGTACATAATGAAAATGTGCTTTGAAATTTTGATCTTTTTAACGATGGTTTTTAAAAATACAATGTTTACTAACTCCACCTTAATAACAGAGCAACTTACTGATTTTAAAGGCACTTTTCATGCTCAGGCCACAGCTGTGGAAGGCACCCAAAGTTTAGACAAAAAATTTCAGAAACATTCAAGTTAAAACCAAAAAAAAACTATAGTACACAGAGTGTGCTGCATTAACTCCAGAGGGACTACAGTGTTCCTGTAGAGAGGCTGGGTTGGAACTAGAGCTGGGGGGGGGTTACTAGATGACCACTTGCTGGTACTAACTGGCCGTGCTTGCTAGCTAACTGACATTAATGATCCACTCCAGAAGCTAACAGCTGAAATTCTCTGCAAGGCACAGCACCGGCTAATCAACTGCTAGCTAGAAGCCTGTGACAGATATATACGGTGAAGCCCAAAATTATTCATATCCCTGGCAAAGTTTGACTTAGTTTGTTATTCAACCAGCAATTTTTTTGGTTGACCGGAAATGACACCGGGATCTCCCAGAAGATAAGACGAAGTACAAGAGGCATCATTGTGGGAAAAATTATTTCTCAGCTTTTATTTACATTTGAAGAAAAATGGCATGTCCAAAATTGATCATACCCATCGCAATAATCAATAGAAAAGCCTCTATAGGCTATTACAGCAAACAAACACTTCCTATAATTGCTGACCAGCTTTTAGCATGTCTCCCCTGGTATTTTTGCCCATTCTTCTTTAGCGATGAGCTCCAACTCTTTCAGATTGGAGGGTCCCCTTGCCTTCACTCTGATCTTTAGCTCAATCCACAGATTCTCAATTGGATTCAAGTCAGAACTCTGGCTGGGCCACTGCAAAACGTTAATGTTTTTGTCCGATAACCATTTCTTAGTCTTAGCCATGACTGTCCACAAACCAACTGCAGAGAGCTGCTGTTTCTCACCCGTTGAGAAGCTAGAGCACTGAGGCTTCAGCATAGCACACACAATTCAGAAAGTGCAGCCTTGACTGGTTCTGAATGACAGCTTCACAGCAGACAGCCACTCACCCTCTTACAGCTACTCCATACCAGCGCAAAATCTTTTAGTGGTACACAGTACCAGACTGTACCGGCTTACTTTCACCCCTGGGCACGGTATGGGAGAAAATATCTGGGATGGTAAGGCTTTGCAACGTGCATGACTTAAATCAGCAATCGCATTATCAGTCGGAAAACCATTTGATAGTAGATCTGGTATTGTGGGCAGGGGCCAAGTCCTACTAGGAGAGCAAATTCCATAAAGCTAGTCAGCAGATAGAAGCATGAAGGCCATAAGAAGATCCCTAATGCTGGTTCTGTACTCTAATTCTGAAACCTGCCTGAAACTCAAGTAAATCATTCCTCTGCAGATGATCAGTTAGCTGCTTTACAACTTCTCTTTCAAGAATGTTTAAAATAAAAGCAATACTTAGCCAAGACAGTTGGGACAAGTGATGGCTTTTAAGTAATGGTTTAATTACTGCCTTAAAGGCCTGTGATACGCAGCCCACTAATAGAGAGAGATGTCCTAGCTTTCTGGAGCTCTGTTTGTTTTTGTTTTTTTTAATAGAGCAAGAAACACTCTTTCTAGGCTAAATAAAGTGCTTCTAAATTATTGAGACTTCATTTCCTCTCCATCTTACAGGTTATCTACTTTAAGGTGCACATTTGAGTCATACCAGAAAGTCTGTCACCTGACTGCCAATGCCTGAGGCATCCACTCTCGTTCACTTCTATATCACTGCACTATTGCATGGTCTGCAGCAATATGGCCTCCTGTCTAGGCCACCCTCCATTCACAAAAAGACTCTGATTATTAGGCATGAACAAGCTGTGAGTGCGGCGCAGCAGGTGTGGAAAGCAGCCAACGCTGCCGGAGATAAATTCAACAAGGAAGTGGAAGTATTGTTCCAAAGAGCCGAATCAAAAATAGAAACCGTATGCAGTAACCCACAGAAAATGATGATGGATTTTATTCAGAAGTCATGTACATTAATTCTACATGTTCCAGGCATGTTTTTATCTATGCCGGTCTGTATATTTGTGCGAAATCTGGTGACTGGCACTGTTGCCAACTTTTGTGTAAGAAAACTCAAGGTCAGCTGCCTCAAAAGTCGCTAAAGAACAAATCGAGGTATGAGGAGTGTCCCCCTCGGTGCTGAAACGAGGTCCAGGCAATGCCACAGTGCATGAAGGGACGCAGTACGAGCAGTGTTGCCAAAAACTGATTGCAGCTTCTACCATGTGACAGGAAAGTTCATGACTCAAAATGAATTGATATCGTTCACAAGAGATAATATTTGAGATATGCTTGACAGATTTTAGGTCAAGAAGTTATTTACATCAATTTAAATACTGGCAATTTTTTTTTTGGCCATTATCAGAAATCACTTTTTGGCACACAACTGGCTAATCAGATGACAAATTGCTCCACTGCCACTGTGTACAGTGTGACAGCATGCACATTTTGCGTACATACAATGTAGTACACATTAACATAAAAATTCTGATCAGTTTATTGCACCCAATAAATTCTAATATATAGGTATATCTGTTTATTGGTGCAACAATACAATGTTTTAATAGATAGGAAAGAGCATATTTGATACCACGATTTACAGAATGTTTCAACACCAGGATGTGTTTTCACTTCTTATTGCTCTAAAATACCAAAGAAGCAGGAGAAATGAAATGTCATGAACAAAGATCAACATTTTCTTTGGGAAGGGGGTCTGAAAAAGAGTACTTTGTGTACATTTTGGAAAATGTTAACAATTGTGAATGACCCCTTATTATTATAGTATATTACTACTTACTGCTTATCCTATGATTGTCCTACACCGAGACCTGAGAAAGTAAATTTCGAGGAGGGCGGGTCGATGTCTCCTTCTCAGGCTGCGCCTAGCCGGGCCCCACTGGCTAACGCCCAGGTACCAGGCGCTCTCCCTCAAACACCCTCCCAGGTTCCAGGGATGCGGCACCAGTAACCGTATCCCGGGCAGGATAAACTGTTTCTGTTGACCTTCCTCTCATAAGGGTTGTCCGAATCACACTCTTCGTCTTGGCCCTTCAGCCACGGCTGCAGACGTTGTTTCCACGTAGAACAGAGGTTGGATCAGATTTTCTCTTACACAGTAAGAACTATAGATCAGATTACTGCAAAGGGGAATTAAATGCATTTGTCTTTGTGTAGCATGTATAGGTTCTTTCGGGTACACTAGATAGGGCTGAGTCATCTTTGCACATTTCAATTGTGGAAGTGTTAAAAAATATTTCCGTGCAGGTTTTCCAGGATAACTGCTGCAAACGAGAAATTTCCAGTTTAGAAGTGTACTGCACCAATGCCCCAGCATGCACTGCTGTCCTCACATTAAACCATCTGCAGGTAAACGCCATATTTAAAAAGTTTAGTCTGACAGCTTGTGGTTAATGGACCTCTGTGTGGATGCTAAACATGCACAGTGGCGATGTCTGACCTCATTGCTCCACACAAGTACACACAGCAGAGATCAGGTGACAGTCTGTTTTCTCAGTACAAGACTATTAAGGCTTTGGACGTGTCACCTGTTGGGTATTAAAATACCCTTTTAAAGGGCAGTTTGGCTGACATCACCGTGTGTTTTGGAAACAAACAGCGATACACCTCCACAACAGATTTGAAATCAAACAGTCAAAATGAAGCAGCTTTAATTCATGCTGTTGAACAAAAGTATTGTTTTAACCACTGAAGGAATTACTGCTACTTATTTAGAAGCTTAAATGTAATTGGACACATTAACCAAATCTTAAATTCAATGTATATTTTAGCACATCCTTTGCAGCAATCATCGCTGCAAAGTATTTCCTTCATCATGATTTTTTTGTACATTGTACACACTCCAGAATACACACGACTGCTTCTGCCACATTATCAGTATGTGCTAATGACCAGCGCCAGATGATAGCTTGCTAATAGAATAAGAAATATACAGTGGACAGGGAAAGTATTCAGACCCCTTTAAATTTGTCACTCTTTGTTTCATTGCAGCCATTTGCTAAAATCAAAAAAGTCCTGGTCCAGTTAAATTAAACACAGCTGGACTCCACTGAAGGAGTAGAACCATCTCAAGGAGGATCAGAAGAAATGGACAGCATGTGAGTTAAATACGAGTGTCACAGCAAAGGGTCTGAATACTTATGACCATGTGATATTTTAGTTTTTCTTTTTTTAATTAATTCAGTTTTTTTCTGTCAAGATGGGGTGCTGAGTGAATATTAATGAGAAATAAAATGAACTTTTTTGATTTTATCAAATGGCTGCAATGAAACAGAGTGAAAGATTTAAAGGGGTCTGAATACTTTCTGTACCCACTGTATTGCAGCAATGCATTCTTTGCTCACTAATGCATCATCTTTGTGAAGATTAGATCAAAATTTGGGGGAACCTGAATAATGAGGTTCCAAGGTAATACTAAGTGTAAATGAAAAGACCCAGAGGCAGGACACATGCTATCGATCATGTGCAACTGAGATCATCTTTTCGTCCTTTGCAGGAGCACTTGAAGTCGTGTCAGTATGAGCAGCTGCAGTGCACCAATGCAAGCTGCATCTCAATGTTACAGAGAAGGTACTTGCAGGAACACCTGACCAACGCCTGTCCTTACCGCAGAGAACCATGCCCACACTGCAGACAGCTACTCCAGCTCAGCCTCATCCAGGTAAAGCAGGTCAAATCTCTAAAAACACACTCAGTGAATAATGTGCAAATAATTTACAAGTGAGTCAGACGAGAGTGTGCTTTGGATAAAGCATGTGAAGATTACACTCTGAAATAAGTTATCTAGATTAATCGAGCTACACAAAAATTTGGTGATGCATTTGTGATGATTCTGTCCTCCGTAGGATCACGTGCAGAGCTTATGTCCAGATGTGACGGTAGACTGTCCCGAAGGCTGTTCCCAGAAGGTCCCCAGACACAAGGTGACCTCATCCTCTGAATCGGTCCTGCTGTGGCAGGAGGCCTGAGGACCTCAATGCAGGACACCCGAGGCAAAAGGCTTAATTTGAATTCAGCTTTATTTACGACCGTGCAGCAAAGGATGGGCTGGACAGGAGCCAGCGGCACAAAACATCACTCGCTACATAGACTTGACTTGGCTAACTAACATGGACATAAACAGACCGGAAATCAGGACACAAAGGCACACAGCAGGGAAGTAAAGATGACCGAGACAATGACGGGAACAATGACGAATAAAATGTTAACAATAACTAATAAGAAGCCTGGAAACTAAGAGGAATGATCAAAACAAACTAGGAACATAACAGAACTCAAGGAAAACAGAACCTACAAGAATAAAACACAAAACGCGGCGCACACGGCGCAGCCGTCAGCTAACTGCTGCTGCTGCTTCACACCAGCTCTGGTACATGAATGGTTGCCAGGTTTCTCTCAGTTGAAGGGCTAAATCTGACTTGAGATTAGCCCAGAACGGTACGGTTTACCATTAGTCCTGTAACCAGTGTCCTGGATTTACATGGTTATCAGACATCTAACATTTGGTCAGGGTGAGAGTGAAGACAGGGATCAACCTTTAAGCTATAAACAGCTGTATGTTCACATTAATCAGACGTGAAAAAAATCCACACCTAAAAATAAAATCACACAGCAGTTATGATGAAGGAAGAAATTAGCTATAGGGTCCTAAAGTGTTTTATTGCAGGCTGTAGACTCTAAAAAATGTCTTAACTGACCAATCATCAAGCCATCCAGTGAGCCGATCTTTTCTTGCTTTCCAGCTGACCGATCACAGAGAGTTGTGTCCTGAAGTCCACACTCACTGCTCCTATAAGAAATTTGGCTGCTCTGTACAGGTGGGTTCACCTGATGAGGCAATCAGACTGATGGCATGGACATTTATGATCAGCTTTTTCCTGTGTGTTTTGCACTGTGGCTGACAGGATAAAAGAGGGAATGTCAAGCTTCACGAAGACACTGCTGTTAATCATCACATGCTGCTGGTCCTGAGGAGCAACACCCACCTGGAAAAACAGGTATGTCCACTGATATTACTGCAGTACCACAGCCCTCTGCAGGTTTGAGGTTTACGGAGAGTCTCGTGTTTCTGAGCTCTCTATTGTAAATCCCACAGAATAAAAAAAAAATCCCACAAGAGACATCGTTGCAGGTATTATTACAGGAATTAAAATAGTCTATGTTTTGTGATCATCACTGATGGTCTTTTACTTATTCATACTTATTCAATCCGTTCTAATCTGCTGCAGAAAATCATGCTGCCAAAAAATGCTGTTTCAAAAAGTCGCTCGTTCGCTTTATTAATCAAAAAATTTTCTTACAGAAACATGTTTTTCTTTTGCTTTGAGAGATGATATATTCAGGTTTTATAAGTAACTGTAGATTATTACACTACATTGGTTGTAAACTCTTACATACCATAATGAATATAATTCTTTATTTAATGCAGCTTATTCATGTAAGAGTTTTAATGACATACTAATAAAGCAAACAAAATGTCTAAAAGCCTTTTTATATAATAGACTCCATTTTTAAAGATAAAACATGACAGTAACCTCTGTGCTTACTTTGGACTGTTGTCTCCTGTGTCAGGTGGAGGATCTGCAGGAGGAAGCACTGCTAAGGCAGCAGGAGGCCCAGACAGACAGTTTGATGGTTGCTGGCCTGCAGAAGCAAATCAGGCCACTGATGCAGCAGAGCAGCAATCATGAGCACATGGTCTCCATGGCTCAGGTTAGTACACAGTTAAAATCTGACTTTCCTTATCCTCATTTTAGCTCCATCTTATCTGCAGCATCATATAACCAATAAAAAGGGTGCTGCTAATGAATTTTCTGTTTTAAATGTATCTGTAGTAATGACTTTATTTAAACTGTGAGGCTTTCCTGTTTTATGGCATCGATTCACTTTCACCTTTGCTAACTGCAGGTATGCTGTGCAATCCTGCAGGATCTTGAAAAGAGTTCACAATAAAACAAAAACAAATGTTAAACTGAAACCAGCTTTAAAATTAACCAGACTTTAAAACTCAGGATGTGCATAAGGATAATAGCTGCAATCAACAGAATTTCTGACAGGCCGTGCTTTTCATTATTTTATCATCATTGAATAGAATAGAATGCCTTTATTGTCATTATACAGGATGTGCAATGAGATTGGTGCTCAGAAAAAACATTGCAGACTCTGGTTATTGGTGACTCTATTCTGAGAAACGTGAAGCTAGCGACACCAGCGACCATAGTCAAATGTCTTCCAGGGGCCAGAGCAGGCGACATTAATGGAAATTTGAAACTGCTGGCTAAGGCTAATCATAGATTTGGTAAGATTGTTATTCACGTCGGCAGTAATGACACCCGGTTACGCCAATCAAAGGTCACTAAAATTAATATTGAATCGGTGTGTAACTTTGCAAAAACAATGTCAGACTCTGTAGTTTTCTCTGGTCCCCTCCCCAATCAGACCAGGAGTAACATGTTTAGCCACATGTTCTCCCTGAATCGCTGGCTGTCTGAGTGGTGTCCAGAAAACGACGTGGGCTTCATAGATAATTGGGCAAGTTTCTGGAGAAAACCTGGTCTTGTTAGGCGAGACGGCATCCATCCTACTTTGGATGGAGCAGCTCTCATATCTAGAAATCTGGCCAAATTTATTAACCCACCTAAATCCTGACTGCCCAGGGTTGAGACCAGGAAGCAGAGTTGCAGTCTTACACGCCTCTCTGCAGCTTCTCTCCTCCTGCCATCTCTCCAAAACCCCATCCCCATAGAGACGGTGCCTGCTCCCAGACCACCAAAAAACAAACCTAAAATCAGTAAA
>VUQJ01031362.1:47141-62220 GCA_015108635.1 Andinoacara biseriatus | reverse complement strand
CCAAAATTCTCTGTGAGAGCCCTACAGGGTTTACATTCTCTGGGTGGACTTCTTAGTGCTCCAGTTTCCTCCCACAGTCCAAAAACAAGCTCGTTAGCTTAATTGGTGTGGATGTCAGCACGAGTGGTGATCTCTGTGTTAGCCTTGTGATGGACTAGCACAATTCCCAGGCTGTACCCTGCCGCTTACTCTATGACAGATGGGATTGGCTCCAGCCGTGAGCCTGAATTGGACAAGCAGTTAAGAAAATAGATGGGATGGTTGCTCAGGGTTACAAACTCACATTTGAAAGTTGTGTGCATTTACTTCAGTGTCACAACAGCAGTAACTTCATTAATTATTCATAACTATCAATCAGCTGGGACACAGACAGGATCGGTCTGGAGAATCTCAGAGAGCTGAGGTGACACTTTTACAGTTCAATTATTTGTTAGACAGATACCAGATTCACTCTGTATATTTCTATTTCAAAAGTCTGACCCCTGAGCCAAAAATATCACGTTATGTTTTTAATATTTCAAGTCAGAATTTGCAGCTGCAGTGCTGTGAAAAAATATTAACCCCCTTACTGATTTCTTAGTTTTAGGTTTTTTTTGCATATTTGTCCCACTTACATTATTTGATACATTTTAATATTAGACAAAAAAACCTGAGTAAAAAAGTAGTTATTAAATTATTTAATTTATTAAAGGAAAAAATAACTATCCAAACCTTCCTGGCCCTATGTCAAAAAATTATTGTCCCTTAAACCGAAATACTGGTTGTGCCATTCTTGGCAAAAAGACTGCAGTTCTTGCTGGCACCAAGAACTGCAATCAAGCATTTGTGATAACTGGCAATTGATCTTTATCTTCATCTTTAAGCATAGAAATAGTTCTGTCACCATTTCCAGGCTGATAGATGTCAGTGAATTTGCTTCTCGGCTGTTTCTTTGGATCGTGGCCTGTGTTGCTTTTTGAGATCTTTTAGCGTGCTTCACTTCGTCAGACAGGTTCTATTTCAGTGATTATTTGATTCAACAGGTCTTTCAGTAATCAGGCCTGGGTGTGGCTAGTGAAAATAAACTCAGCCTTCCAATAACGTGGTTAATCACAGTTAATTCATCAGTGACCAAGGGGGGCAATTACGTTTCCACACAGTGCGAGGTAGCCTTTTTCCTTAATAGATGAAATCATCATTTAAAAATGGCATTTTGTATTCACTCAAGTTATCTTTGCGTAATATTTGTTTGATGACATGAAGCATGCGAGTGTGACAAATAAAAGAAGAAAGATCAGGAAGAGGGCAAACACTTTTTCACAGCACTATCACAGATGATAGTGTTACCTCTCAAAACATTTGTGACAAGCAAAACAGGGCAACAGTTAGGCACAGTAATTAATTACTGAGGTAATTATCTGTGGTATTATTACCTGTGGCATCTCTCAGTGCATACCTGCCTTTATTGTATACAGATCCTGCTTACATGTGGAGACAACCTCATGTGACATCAGACAGATGCCACACATGAAACTAGAAATAATCAGTGTAATTTACATTAAATTATTAATATACTAAAGTGAGTTTTTTGGTACAATAAAATATTCAGCCTTACATGCATCATTTTTAAGAATAACCTGAGAAAAAAACCTAATTTAGTTGTAGCTGTTTTTCCGTTTGTCATGGACATATTGGGATATATCCTCTTATTTGGAATAGGAAGAAAATGGCAATGGAAATTCAAATTATATTGCAGGTTTATTAAATTAGCAAAGGGCAGCTTTCATGCAGTGTGCTCACTGATCTGTTATCCCCACTGTGCAGGCATCTAAGCCTGATTGACTGAAAGAGCAAAAATCCAATGGGATCGCTGGCTGATAACTGAAGACTGAGTTGGTTAAAGAAGCTCTGAAAATGATGGAATTTGGGACTAATTTGACTAACTTGCTGCCAGCTATATTCTCACTTGAGGGATTAATTGTTTAATGTACCAAATGTCAGAAAATTTCCAAACCCAAAGATGGTCAGTTTAGGATGATGTGTAACTGAAAGAAAGTCTAATAATAGCAACAATAAGAGACAGAGGGATAGCAGGAATGATGAGTGTAGTTATTTAAAATAATAATGATAATAATTTGCCACATGCCACTTGGCTGAGATCACTGAAGGGTAACAGACACTTCGTTTTTAGTGATAGATATTTTCTGCACCATACATTTATCAAAGCTTAAGTTGTGCTTTGATGCTTCTCTTTGAACACGAACAGTGGAATTCAGTTAATTTATGTACAGGTCAGTTAGCTGTTCTTTTACAGCTAACTGTCCTCCCACATGTCAGTGAGGAATGCTAAGTATTTTAGGTCATCAGTTAGCTCATTAGCTTTCTATTGAAAACACATGGTCAATGAGGAACAATAATAATGTGTTCCAGTCAAGAAAGACATTGGGCAGTAAGTAGTTTGCTCCACAATGTGAAAAATGTCTGGCTAACAAATATGACAGATCAAAATTCTAAATGTCACGGGATCCATTTAAGAGCATTTTGTGCTGGCAGCCAGTTAATCTGACACTTTGATGAAGAATCAATAGGAAGAGAAAGCTGTTTGGCAGCTGCATTTTAATGATGCTGCTAGAGCTGAAAACAAATTTCAGAGTATCAAATTTAAATATCATGTGATATAAAAGCCTTCATGAAGTGAAACGTTTCTGTGGTCTTGATTTTGTGTAATTTATTGTCTTCATGCCATTACATTAGCTTTCTATGCTAATGGCATGAAGGGGGAATAGAGCCTGTCTTGGCTGCCGTAGGGCGAGCGGCAGGGTACAGCCTGGACACACAGAGACACACACAACCATTCACAGGCATTTTAGAATCACCAATAAACCTAACCCTGCTAAGTGCATGTTATTGGACTGTGGGAGGAAACCAGAGCACCTGGAGAGAACCCACAAACCACACAGATAGGCCCCGACCAGATGGTGGATTCAAACCCACAACATTCTTGCTGGGAGGTAGCAGTGCTAAACACCGCGCCAATGTACTGACTGTATCTAATATTTAATTTTAGCAAATTTGAAATAGCTAAGTGCTCCCACACTGTTTTTCTGATTTAATGGGACGTGTTTGGTAATTGAGAATAAATATGCCCCTCTGGAGCCCAAAAAATATAACATTCACAGCATGAAACTTTTTTCTTTTGGCAATTTCGATTATGCTTTGAATAGAATGGTTTAAAACAACTGGTATATTTTAATGGGTGGCATGGTTGTTAGCACCATGCCACCACAGAAAATATCCAGTGAGCAGCAGTTCTCTGGATGAAAATACCTTGTTGATGCCAGAGGGCAGTGGAGACTGGCCTGACAGCTTCAAGCTCATAGCAAGGCAACAGTAATTCAAATACCCACTCTTAATACCAACCGAGCATCATCTAGACACCACAGCCTGCCTGAATAGGTTCTCACTGACCATGTTCGTCCTTTTAAAACCACATCTTCACCAGGATAACGTGCCGCATCTCAAAGCTCAAATCATCTCAAACTGGTTTCTTGAACATGCAGTGTCCTTGATTTTCCTCTTCCTCCTCTGCATCTCAGATTACCTCCATCCCATGTTGATATCAAGCTTCAGCTCACCTTTACTTGCTGTGCCCTCTGAACTACAAGTGTGCATAGTTTTGAGCTGTTGTGTTTACCTTCTGCCTCCAGTGGTTGGTATTGAGTCTAATTAGGTGAAAATCGTTTGAGGTGTTGCCATAAGAATAATTCAATAAATGAACACAGGACACTGAAATCTTAGTTTAAGAATTTAGAAATACTGTAATAGGAAGTGCAATGGTTCTCAGTAGATCAGCTTGGATTTTATTGTGGTCTTGGGCTAAGCTTTGGGGCTGTACTTCAGTGTTTGGCCATAAAACACAGCACTGTTGTGTATGAGACCCCTTCAACATACAATATTTTATAGGATAATATAATGGCATAGCTATAAATACAATACTGACATATTGTTACCTTTTAAGTTGAGTTTAGCTTAATTGCTATCACACAGTTACTTGTGTTTCTGACAAAGATCCAGTATTAACCTTCTGTTTTAGTTTTATTCTGGAAACTCCTGAGCCAACATTAGCTGCCAAATGCTCCAATATGTTCATCAGCTAGTTGGTCACTTCGCTCTTTGGCACATAATAGCAAATATTTATTTGAGCCATTATTAATATGTAGATTTTGAATAATTCAACTGTGAGACGATTCTTTGTCACAGCAGCTTCCTTTCAACTCTTCCTGGAAACATTAACAGCTTGGCACATTTGGACATGGCTCGATCTTAAAGTCATTCCACAGATTTTCTCTGGGATTCATGTCTGGGCTTTGAGGCCACTGAAGGACTTTCACATTCCTGTTGTGAAGCCACTCCAGCATTGATTTGGCAGTGCGTATGAGTCCTGTTGGAGAAATTTATTGGCCCTGCTCTTAGGCTCCTGGCAGTCAGAAACATGCTCTTCTTGAGATTTGCCTGCGTTTGGATTCCTGCATTGTTCTTTTGGACCTCTGGCCAAGTCTCTTCATCCTCCCGGGCCAAGTCTGAAGCTGCACCATCATGCTGCGAGGTATGGATGGTCTTAGAGGTTTGATCAGCTCTGCCCAGTTCCAGCAGACATAGCACTCTGCATTGCAGCAAAAGCCTCTTGATTTGTATTTCATCAGATCACAGGATTTTTTTCCCTTCTTTTCTCGGTCTGTGCTTTGACAAACTCCAGGCTGCTGCCATGTGTTGTTTTTCAGGTGAGTCTGATTTTCTTAAAGGTCTGTGCTAAAGTATTAGTTTCTTTTCTGGGAAGAAATTCCAGCCTGAATGAAGAACACTCAAGACTGGCTGGATCATCTTCAGGTTGTTGGCTATCTTCCTGATCAAGGTCTTTTCTTGGCAGGTTGCTTGATTTGGTCAACAAAAGGAAAGACTCATTAAACAGTTCAGAAAATGATCTGATGATTTTATTTTTCCACCCATGTTTTTATGGTTTGAGTTACTGTTGAACCCAAAACTCTTTTTAGAGTTTTGCTCTATTCTCCAGACCTGAGTTTCTTTATACTGTTTACAAAGCAGAGCTTAGAAATCAGTCAATCCACTGCAGAAACATTATATATCTGAAATGGCAAAAATGATCAAATCATTAATATTTACTCCTTATCTCAGTCCTCAATACTTCATATTTTTTAGTTAGCAACAGTTTGGAAATGGGTCTGATGCTTTAAATTCCAGGTTTAACATTAAAGTGTCCCCTCACACTCTTCTCTCCTCTAATGGCAGCTTTCCTCTTGTGCCTCCACACCAATATGATCAAGGTTGATGGAAAGACGCGTCTTCGGCTTTCCAAAATTAAGTCTTCATCCATGCTAACAGTGCAGCTCTCCGATTGTACTGAAAGTTTGTACAGATGTTAATTTTAAGTTTAGGAATTTTCACTGTAGCCATTCCAAGAGGGTGACATCTGCTTTTTTGAGTGGAACACTTTAACAATTCAATGGATTGTCATCATCTTGATTCGCATGAACCCCGTGTCATCATATTCCTTATTTATCCTGTCGCATACTTTGTCGTTCTCATCTGAATGACTAAACTGTCAGGAAATATGGTACATCATACAGTCACCAGGCACTTTGTTAACTCTTGTTAACGCAAATATCTAATCAACCAATCACATGGCAGCAACTCAATACATTTAGGCATGTAGACGTGGTCAAGTCTACCTGTGGAAGCATCAGAATGGGGGGAAAAAAGTGATTTTGGTTGTTGGTGCCAGATGGGCTGCCCTGAGTATTTCAGAAACTGCTGAGCTGCTCAGATTTTGCCCCTTAGCCATGTCTAGACTGCTTTGACCTGGGAAGACCATCTCCGAACACAGAAAGTTGGACAATAGAAGATTGGAAAAATGGTGCCGGGTCTGATGAGTCTTTGCTGTGAAATTCAGATGGTAGGGTCAGAATTTTGTGTTAACAAAATGAAAGCGTGGATCCATCTTGCCTGGTGGTGTAATGGTACGGGGGAATATTTGAATATTTTCTTGGTGCACGTTGTATCAACTGTTCATCATTTAAACACCACAGCCTACTTGAGTAGATTCTCAGTGACCATGTTTGTCTTTTTATGACCACAGTGCACATCTTCCAGCAGGATAACGTTCCATGCCCCGATGCCATGCTCAAACGGCCTCCACAGTCACCAGATCTCAATCCAGCGGGAGATTTGCATCAGGAATGTGCAGTTGACAAATCTGCAGCAACTACGTGATGCTATTATGTCAATATGGACCAAAATATCAGAGGAATGTTTCCAACTTGTTAAATCTATACCGCAAAGAAGTAAGACAGTTCTCAAGGCACAAGGGGGTTCTAACACCAAGTACTACCAAGAAATACAGTAACTAATGAAGTGGCCGGTGAGTGAATATGCCAGAGGCTAAATTCTTGTAACTTTGGTGAACCCTTAACTTAGGGATGTCAAACATGCAGTTCATGACCAAAACCAGCAAATTTGACTCAGATTACTCAAACAGTTAACTACTTTAAAGTTACAAAAGCCCTTTTTAGATCCACTGTGATGTTCACTGTATTGTACATGTGATGACAACAGACTCACTGTACGTGGAAGAACACTGGGGACATTGTTGAAATTTTATTATGACTTCTCAGTCCAGGACATCATCTATTTTATAAGTGGATGGCTTATTAAAAGTGAATGTTTTCAAAATGTATTTGTATCTTAGAAACTGAGAGGGATAGGTTTTACTGTTCCGGCCCACGTGAGATAAAAACAGAGCCACTTGCAGCTCATGAACTAAAATGAGTTTGAATCCAGACCCTTAACTTTTCCTGCTTTTAAACTGTCAAATACTTTAACACCTGCAACAAGAAAGAAACTCACAGCAGACTCTGCTCCAACTTGCAGTTAGCGCTAAATTAGCACAAAGCTGTTTGTATGGTCCTAGTTTTTTTTTATTCATCAGGAGGAAGGAAATTTTACTCTCGTCTGCTTTATTGGGAGAGCAGCAAAAACCTCAGAAGTCAATCTGTTAAATACAGAAATACTTTAACACCAACCTCTGACATTTCACTTCTTTTTTCAAGTGTGTAAAAAGTCTTTACACAAGAGTTTTCATTATTCTGATAAAAAAGTTACCATTGATAATTATAGTAGAAAAAAACTTTTGTCAGGGATGGTCTATTTTTTTTTCCTGCTGTAAACATGCGCTCTAATTTCTAAAGGTGCTGGTTATTAAAAATCTGATTTGTAATGCATATTGCCTTTGCTAAAGCAAAGAACATCTTTTGCCCTTAGTTAAATCAGTTAGTGTAATGAACAGAGAGGCAGAGAATTGTATGTACACAGAAAGCACTGCTTTATTGACTGCACTGGACTGGACTGGACTGGACTGGTCTGGACTGGATCGAATGGGACTGGGACTCCATCAGATGAAGTTGGGAGGAGGAAGGGACCAGACAGGGTTGGGTTTGGGTGGGGAGGCATGGGGTGGGCAGGGGCATAGTGGGATGCAGCCATCATTAAGGCAACACAAACAGCATGCAGATAAAGTCACAGGAAACATCATCATCATCATCATATTGCTTTTCAAAGTCTCGCTTAAAACATTGAAATTGTACAAAAAGGAAGAAAATAGGTTTTTCGCACTAATGAAAAATACATTTTTTGATTTGTTTTTTTCCCCTCCTACAAAGAAGATTCTAATACAAGAAAATAAATATAGCAAAAAAAGCCAAAAATAATTTAAAATAGCTCTTCTTTTTCATATATGTTCAATAGTTCTCTTTGCTATTAACAAATGGCACAACATTCTTTGAAACAAAGAATACAGAAGGATAAACTCCTGCAACATTCATATTGTATTGTAGAACCGATGCAGAGTGGAGGACAAACTGGACATAACAGCAGAGATTTTAACACCTTTTATGAGGACAAATAAAGACAGGAGGGAAAAAAAGCATGTGTCCAGCTCTGCTTTAAATAGACAGTGCTGATTGGCTTTTATTACGTTGTTTAAATACAACCAATAAGAAGCAGAAGGGTATCCAGTTGTATTTATGTATGTCATGAAATAGCAGAGATGAGGGAGAGAGGGAGACATGCTAAATGCCTGTTATCACAATAATGGTGATTCAGGAGTGTTTAAAAGTTGCTTGCTGGAGGTGGCTTCTACTTTTTTAAACCTGAGGGGGAAATCGTTGTCACTTGCATTATTGTATTCGTTTTATTTATTTTTTTTGTGGTATTTAATGAGTCAGAAACTGTCTGCTCTGCACAGAAGAGAGATGCTGAGGGAGAATGGAGGAGACAAAAGGAGATGAAATACATGAATCAGACAGAAAGATACACAAAATTAAGGAGGGCAGGAGGGGAATAAAGAGAGAGTAGAGTGGGAAAAGTCTAGAAGAGTACAATATACAGTGAGGTGGCCACGTGTTCCGACCCCTCATCCACGCTAAGCTTTCAATTTGAACCTTCGACGGTAACCAGAATAAATGAATGTTGGCTTTTGGTTTTCCTGTAGATTAAGTCTTTAGGAAAAGAACACGCCTTGTGAGGAGACATGTCATAACAGCTAAGATGGCTCTGGGTCGTCATTACTCCGTGATCAATCATGTTAAATGTCACAGCAACTAATCATGCAATCAGCACACTGTTTTTAAAATGTGCTTAGACCTTATCATTTTAAAAGGGGGCAAAGCGCAGGTTCAACCTGCTGAGACCAACATTTTTTTAGTTTTGTACTTTTGCCTAACACGCAAAAAGATGCTGATTTGAGACCAGGAGGAGACACAAATCCCATTTGGGGCTGCATTAGGAAGAGTGTCCGGTGTAAAAAAAATCTGCCAAATCAAATATACGAAGCTACCCAAAAGGGAAAGCAGCTTTTAATGTGGCTGTAGATCTACTGAGAACATGCTTTTGGGTGAATGTTTTTTCAAAGGTGTCTTTCAGATCATTTTAACTGCTGCACCTCTCGATCGATGCACCAAATAGAAAACCGTGAGCTGCAATCTTGATTGCAGTATACATGTGTGACAGCTGAAGCCCCCGACTGATGCAACATTCACAGGAAACTAAATTCATGTGTTCTTCTTTCTCTCCATGTGCGTCCATAAGAGCGCCTCATTCATACAGAAACTTTTTCAGAGGAGAAGGAGGTGAGGCACAGCGTTGCCAAAGGTCAGCTGCCTTTAGGAAGAACGGCCAAGTTTAGTTTTAACTCGATTTATGCTGGTGGACTCTCTCTATTTCGCCTCCTGTGACCACATAGAGCGTCATAACAGAACACCCATAAGCATATAGAGGGCTCCAGTTTAGGTAATCAAAACACCTGTTGGTTGCCCGCATGTGTCAAATCTCAGATAAACACAAAAAGGGACTCTGAGACAGAAGGTAACCATTTGCGTGAGTGAGTCAGCTTAAGAAAAGAGAGAAGAACAAAAGTGAATAAATGGATAAAATGGAAGAAATCAAGGAGGAGGATTAAAGCAGAGACAGATGGACCGAGCGGTGAAATTACAAGTGGGAGAAGCAGAGAGACACAGTGCAGACGGCCTCTTAACAAATTATTTTAACCTGCATCTGAAATCCATTGTGCCTCAACATGATGTATCCAGACTACATTTACACCTGCTGAAATCACTTTCTTTCCTCTTGCACTTTGCATGAGTTTCCTGGCTGAACTCATTAATGGCGGGCGATGTCTGCTTTGTCCAAATGGATTGTTAGAGTGTTTTTCTTTTTTCTTTTTTTTGTATTTATGCTTCAACTTGTCTGCTGTGATGTATGTTTGAACCTCCCAGGAGCACAATGGAAGAAAGGAGATGCAAAGATGAATAAAATGTTCATTTAGTGAGTGAGGCGCTGTAAAAGGGACTTTCCATCCAGGTTTCAAGTGAGATTTCCAAAAGTAAACATAAAAACAGATTGAATTTCAAATTTGGGTTTTTAGTGGTATGAACTGTTGGCTAAATGTATTTTTTTTATATGAAAATAAATATCCAGAATCTGAGACAATACTGTAAGTGGATAAATCTAAACCTCACCGTGGCATTTAAAGGATATTTTAAGGACGAAGCTGTTGGGATTATATATTTTCTTTCTTTAGGTTGACAAATCCAACACAAAGACCAAAGTCAGCAGTGTTTTATTGCGAGACTTTCAGACCTACCGATGCAAATTGTGATTTTGTTAGACATGATGAGATTTGTTAGCATACAAATAGAGCCTCGTTCTACAGTTTTTTTATTCTTCTGTTGTTCCAATGCCTAAAGTTTCAAATAATGAATTCCTTGTATCCAAAGCTCATGTTTGTGACTGCTCTTAATTCCCACTTTTTGCCACTCTTGGATCTGTGTGATGTCAGAGTGGGGATATTCCTAATATCGCCGCTCTGGCTGTGAACACAGAAGCTTTAACTTGAGAGGAGCTAATAACTGTTTCAGACAGGGCTCGAACCCAGGCCCAGTAGGATACATGGAGCTGGAAACAATTGTAATAAAGATTTGTTTGATATTCAAGTTATCCTTTGACATGAATATAAATAACATTAAATAGCTTCCTATCAACTGGTAGTTGTGGGGAATAACAATATATTAAGCAGTAAAAATGAATTGTTTTCAAATTTGACCCATCTCCGTTCTGCTCTCCTGATTAGCGTTTTACATTTTGGAAAGAAAAATCTCAGATGGAGACCCAGTGAGAGAGAGCAGAGGAGGTGAAGAAAGGGAGGGCCTGGTGGTGTTTCTATTAGCTGCTTGTTAACCTGACTGTACGGACAGGCTGCAAACAGAACACAGAGGAAAGAACAAATTGTACTCTTTTGTCTTTCCCTGGCTCCGGTTCAACAAACGTCTCCCTCCTCTCCCTTTTTTCCTCTTCTCCAACCTTCGCTCTTTTCAAGCCAGAGTTAAGCAAAGCTAAGTGCAATGTTTTCACTCCTCATATCTGTCGTTATTTGTCCTTAAAGGTACAGGTGTCCTTTCTTTCTTTCTTCTTCTTTTTTGATCATCTTTAAAAAGCCATGTGCCAAAAGCCAAGGAGGCTGATCACCAGACAGGGAGAGAAAGAGTTGTGGGCAGGAGGGAGACAACAGGAGGGTGTTTTTTTGGGGGGATTCAGGATGAAGCAGAAGGGGGAAATTTGCTGGTGGTGGGAGGAGGAGAAGGAAGATGTTAAATGGTGCAGAGTAGGGTACACAGTGGGTACAGATGGGAGCTTTAGACTGAAAACATTTCTCTGAGCTGCTGTGGAGGCAGACGCGATCCCTTGGGTGGAGCCTCAAACACTCTTTGGTTCCACCTTCGGTCACCAAGAAATGTTGGACTGAAGGTGGAGAGGATCAACAGTGTCCAAAATAGGCACAAGAATTGGAGGAATGCTTTTTGGACGAGTGCTTCTTGAGGTTTGCTTCAACCTTTGATATGAAACAGCAATGCGGTGCCATCAGACTGCTGCTTCTGTCCACACAGACTCTAAAACCACAAGATATTCTCACTGCAGACAATCAGAATCTAGGGAATATCTGCCATTTTTGCAAAATTAAACAAATACTAGATTTTTAAGATGCAACTGATTGATTGTAGCAGTTTGTCTCGACCTCTGCTTCAGACCACTGTGGTCCACTGACTCCCCCAGAGATAAATTTAACTTAAAAATTGTTCCTTCCTCAGCAGCAGCTCCGGTTGTGCAGCTAAACCTCCCATCTGTGCAGTGTGTCTCGGTTCTGGATGCTGAGACCATGAAGCCATAACTTTGCTGTAACGGAGAGGAGAGCAAAGCGCCAGTAAAAACAGTAGAAGCAGATAATGAGTCAGCTTTCTAGTTTGATACGAGCCACAGCGGCCAGATAAGCATTATAAAAAGAAAACAAAACTGCTTGCAAAAGCCTTTTTAAAAACACGGAAAATGAAAATGTCTAGTAGTAGTAGTTGAACAGTATTATACATTATTGTAGATGAGTATAAACTCCAGTGGTAGGTAGATAGGTGGGCAGGTTTGTAAGGCTGGCGTAGGACAGTGAACCAAAGACTAGGCAGTGAAACCAGAAACAGGAAACACTAAGCAGTCTCCATGAAACTTCATCGCTATTTGGAAACATTTTTTAGACAGAGCTGCACACAATTTCAAGACTTCGAATCTAATCTTGCCTTTATTACTGGACTGCTGTCACTTGAGGCTTGCAGGTATTTATTTTCTAAGCAATAGCCAGTCCTGCATTCACCGATCCCATGACAGCCTCAAACCACTTTCTGGATGAAGGAGCAACCACAGAAGAAGAAAGACATCATATGAAGTGCATCCCGATGCCCGTGTGGTTCCCCAGAACCACCTCAGAGCGAGAAATTACTTTAAATTGTACAAATATGACTTTTCCCACCCACTAGGCGCAATTCCCAGAATTTAAAGCCTGTTTTTATTTTGTCATTCAACAGAACGGACCGTTGCTGTCATTTCTGGCTTATCCTAAAACAATTTTTCTCTGTAATAAAAAGTTCTAAATGTGACTTTCGTCTTGCTGAGGGGGTTCTGAGGAGCCCAGCCCTGCCGGTGCAGTGATGTTTTACAACAGAGTCAGTACAGTAAACGGCAGCTGTACGCAGGCGAGATTCCAATTACCTGCAGCAATCGGTCTAGTGGAAAGCATCACTATGTGTAGGTGTGTTTCTGACCTGCCATTATGTGCTTGATGCCCGTCAGTTTATTTCCATGGTGTAGCGTTCATGCCAACACCTGGGGGAGGTTTTCTCTCAGCACACAGCAAGTAGAAGTCTGTACAGCTTATCCATTACATGTTCCGTCTTAACCATGCGCTCTAAATGGTGACTTATCATAGATGAACGCGACCTACCGACACTGATGCTCCAGCATGAGGATGAGGATAATTTTATGGGACAAACCCAGAAAGGGAGAGAGAGAGAAACCTAAACTGGATCTCTCGTCATGCGGATATTCGACCTGACAGAGTTGCAAAATTTAAAGACCATCAGAGCACATTTCGGGCTGCGAGCCAACACCCACACCATCGTACCACACAGAGGATAGCGATGCTTTGAAGTTGCATTCTAGAGGATATTGATAAAAAAGAACCTGCAAGAGACTCCAGTCTACAGTATCTACGAAGCGGAAGGAGAGGGCATTGAAGCCACACTGTAAATATAGAATAATAACCAGTTTGTTTGCTAAGGCTGCACAGTATCAAGGAAAAAAAGATCAGAAGTGCAATTTGCCCGAAAAAAGATATTTCAGTGCTGTTTTTGTGTTGAATCAAACCGTCACACAGCAGGAAATCTTACATACACCTAACCACCTCCACAAATTTAGCCCAAAATGAATATTTTCCAGTCCTTTTGTCCTTTTGGCACTGTGCAGCTTCAGCCTTTGCTACTACATGTTAAGGCCATACATGTGAGGCCTTGTCTAATACCACTGTCTACAACGTCAGGCTACTCTGAACATTGAATATTGAAACCAAGATTACATTTTTCTGTCTTACCAACACATGAATGGTAACAAACACCTGGCGGAGGATTGTTGCCGTTTTTGTCATTGCTGTGTATGTCGTAATGATCAGCTGTAATAGCCAATGTAGAAGTCCAAAATCCTCCACCAATTCCTGTATTCATGGTATTTGTTTTACAAGACTTTGCAACAATGCAAGTTCTTCTACACTGGCTACACCTGAAGGGACAAAAGGAGACAGAGACACAGCGCCGTCACCTGACCTGTGATAATACTCTCCTGCTGTTTAGGGGGCGGGAGTGGTGTTTCGCTCTGAGTAAACTCATGCTTCCTGATGCAGTCAGGACCACATATACATAAAAAACTAGTCATCTTTTACATTATAACCCTGTTATACCAGCTCTGGGGTTTGTGTCAGTATCTATGTGTGTGTGTGTGTATGTGTGTGAGAGAGCTGTATATTGTGTGTTCAGTTCAGCAGCATTTGGCTCTTTTTTTCTGGAGGGGGTTAACACATGCAAATCTGTGTTTAACAATCATCACGGGGGCATTTCTTGTGTGAAACCCCGGTGAATTCAGATTTAGCCAGCGCCCCCCTGTATGAGAGGAGGTTGTATAACATCTGGGTGTTTCTCACTAACCCGTACTGAGCCAGGGTGAGAAACCAGATAAAGTCGAGCTGATCTGGACATCACTGGCAGAGTCGTCTGACAGCTTATGTGTTTTTGAACATAAGCTTGAGATATGCTGCCTCGATACACAGAACTGTTCTTTGGCGTGGTCACTCCAGAAGACCGGTTAGAAGCTGTTCATACAGGATAAAAGAGGAAGTAGAATGGACTTGCGCTTCTATTTAAATGTGTGTATCAGGCCTGGGTCAAACAGCCCTTAAAAACAAATCTTTATTTTATCCCCGATGGGTGGGAACTTGATGTAAGACAGATGAGACCGAAAAAACAATCCCTTCTGTTAGTCAGTATTATTTGACCTCAGTTCAGATGGGTTAAAATGGGAATTATTTATCGAGACTATTGAACCCAGGGCTGATGATCATATGTTGTACTGAGAGAAGAAGCATGCTCAGTAGTAATCGTGTTGGAGTTCAAACAGTGAAGCTTTCCAAATATGGAAGTTTCTAGACAAACACACATCACTTCATATATATATATATATACTGTATATGATATAAAATATGTGTGTATATATATATATCTATGTCTTTCGTTGCTTTTTCCATAAATTTTTAACCTTTTATTCTTCTTTTTTAAAAGTTTTTTTTAACCCCTGAGAATACCATAGACTGCTTAAAGTACAAAATACAACTCTCTGAGAAAAACAAGAACCGCCTTTTTTTTCTTTTCCTTTTTTAAAACAAATTTACAAACAAATCAATTCAAGGACTTAAGAGCGCAGGCCTCAGAAGCTGATTATTACATTGTCTACATCTATCTAACAGGATCAACACGTGCAGCAGAGCCATCGGTTGTGAAAGCTTGGTCACGTCAAACACCAGTGGCTACCATAGTGGTCTTCATATAACAAAATAATTAGCTGCATAGATACAAATGAATGATCTGACTAAGAAAAAAGAACAAAT
>VUQJ01031362.1:20931-39454 GCA_015108635.1 Andinoacara biseriatus | reverse complement strand
AGAAAGTCAGACACACACACACACACACACACACACACACACACACACACTCACACACACACACACACACACACACACACAGAGAAAGAGTATTAATCTACACCGAAGTCCTTAAGTAGTGAGTAGGGAGCAGTAAATGAGTGAATGACTTCGGACACAACCTTCCATCCAGACTGTAAGGAGCTCCAGAGCGGTCAGTGTGAGGAATTGTATTCTGGATTACTTTGGAACTGCCTTGCAATGAGGTTTAATACTGTGCAATAAATTTTCTATTTGTCCTGTTCCTGAACTGTTAGCCTGCTCGTCTATTCTAGTTAAGGGGGGAAAGCCTGATGTGACACTTTACATGATGCATTTGGAGCTCATTCTTTTTAAATGGCCAATCTCTGATAGTATCCAGCTGCACAAATGCAACTGCTGTATGTAGCAGTTGCATTTGTGCTACTCATGTGTTACAGTTGCCACACATCTATATGACTGTAGTCACATTCAGTGATAATCAGTCGGTCCCTACTAGTTATCTATCTAAATGCAGTGATTTAGCCTTAAGCAGCTCCAGGTTACGGTGTATATTCAGGGTTAGGGTTAGGGTTACCCTAGCCTCTGTCCACAAAAAAACTGTACAACCCTTCAGGGGCTTGAAGCATGTGCATCATCAAGTGAATCTAAAATCAAAAAAGCAGCAATTAACCTCTGAACAAGAACACTGGGAGATAAGTTATACTGTCTTTGGGGAAAAAATGCATCTAAATAACCAATAGTAACCATATACTGCAGGAATGCAAAGAATGCAGACAAAATGTTGCAGAAACACACTCATAAGTGTGCACATTTTTGTGGTCTGAGCATCATTCTCTCTTTTCTTTCCTCAACCTCCTTGTAAATCTTCACTGCTTATAATGATCTGGCAAGCAGGACAGCAGGAGGTGCTGTTAGGGTGCCTTTAACACCAGCATACTCACATACACACACACACAGACACACACGCTGAGCTGGTTGTTTCCATGACGCAGCATGTCTCTGCAGGAGTCGAGAGAGCTCTGAGGGAGGGAATAGGTGACGGAAGGGGTAGGGTGGGGATGGGGGGGGGGCAGTGAAGAAGTGTGAAGAAGACAGGGAGGGGTGATGGAGCAGAAGGGAAAGTAGCAGAGTTCAGAGAGAGGAAACTTAAACATGCCACTTTGTTGCTATATCCAGTTCTATCAGCGATATCTCAAGAAACCCTAGCATAATGCTTTACAAGTGCTATCTTCGTACCCCTTTTGTATTAGGAGTTTTTCGCTTACAGACAACTAATTTAACACAAATCCATTCTATTTCATAATAAACAGATACTGCATGCATTTTATATGCCTTATGACATTTCACAGAGTTTTATTGGATATAATTTTTGGAGTGTAACTTACAAACTTTTAGTTTTGGAGTTTCCTCTGGTTGAGTCTGAATTTGTTCGTTTATGGGTTTATTTATGGGTATTATCTTAAGAATGAAGTTCTGGGATGCATTCAGATTATGGCGAGGACCAGAGCCAGGACATAAGATAGAGAGAGAGAGAGTAGGGATGTTCCTTCTGACTAATTTGCTAGTCATTGCTGACCCCTGTCACCTGCTCAAAGTCACAACAATCAGCATGTGAGCATCAGAACTGGATGTGGTTCTATCTTATCGGCTGCATATGGATGCATGGATAATTTATGTATTTTTTTCTATCTGTATTTGTGTGTGTGTTTATTCTAGATTACACAGCTCTGTTGATTGTACTGCTGTCTTTCTTTCTATCTTGTTAAATAAAATTTCCTAATGAAAGAATTCCAATAATGCCAACTAGCATAAAAAGAATTTGTTGCTCACTACAATAAATGAAACATTTACTATTTCGTCTTTTCTTCACTGTGTGTTATCCAAAAGAAAAATCATCTCACACATTATGTGTTGTTCTGCTTCATTATCTTTTTGACCATAGGGCATTTTGTTCAGTTAGAGCTGTCATCAGCAGGCACAAACCAATTACTGGATACTGGAACATAACCAATTTGTTTCTCACTATTTTTTGACCAACATGCACTGGTGACACCTAAATCTCTGCTGTAAAATATTTAAGGTTTACTTTCAAATGTCAAAGAATAGAAAAACACAAGAGATGATCAGAAAATTTTGCTTCCATGATAAAGTGAAACAAGAGCATTGCCTAGAGGGGCAAACCCTGTTTGTTGTCACCCAGTTATTGAGCGGACACCATTTTTCTATTTTAAGTAACAGTGAACTTGATCTTGACCCCTGTAACCCCATATACGATCGTAAGCTTGCTTTGGTCATAAGCTATCTACCCATGAAGTTTGGTAAGTGTAGGCCGAATGAGCGGACACTTCAATGGATGCTGCTCAGATAGCATAGCATAGCATAGCTCTGAAGCCCCTCCCACCTGCTGCTCAAATCTTTTGTTCACGAGGGGCAGCCTATCAGCAGAAAAATTAGCTTACAGGGAGGGGGAACAGAGAGGGTTTCATGCAGTGCATGAACTGAGGGGCTGCATGAAAGCAAAATACAGGATGAATAAGGATGATTTTGAACCGCAAAGCTACTCTAATGGAGTCCAAGATGTAAAAAAAAAACAATAACAACAAAAAAGAAGCTGGAAATGAACATACTAGGTCCCCTTTTAGGATGAAACTCCTCAGTGCCTGTGGGTGGCATTACTAACAACTCAGAACAATTCTCCTTTTTCTAATCATCACTAGCCTCTAGGCCTGACTAATAAACTGTGTGGATAGGGGACAGTACATCTGAGAAGGAGTTATGATGCATCTCTGTCTTCTTGATCCCAGAACAGAGAGAGAGGAAGACAAAGCCCTGAGAGTCAAGACCAGACTCGACAGAGAACAGATGGCCGGACACACAAACACACACGCACACACCGAGACAGTGAGATATGAACACATACGACATGCAAAGACAAACACAGAGACGACACACTGAGGCAGAGAATGATATATATAGAGAGCATTGAGAAAGGAAGCCATACACAGAGACTCAAATGCAGACAAATGTTACAGTTGCAACAGAAGCAGCCCATATATACAGACGGACTTGTTTATCATGGAAAGACAATCAAAAGACGAGCTATGATTTCCCAGCAAGTATTCAACATCAAGTTGCAGTCCTTATCCCTCAGCAGTCGGGTGGAAAAACCGAGAAAGACAGGAGAGAAGATAAACAGAAAGAGGGAGTTTCATAACACAGAGGCAGTGAGAGAGAGAGAGAGAGAGAGAGAGAGAGAGAGAGAGAGAGAGAGAGAGAGAGAGAGGGGAGAGTCACTATAAAAAAATAACTGTAACAGATGAGTGGGGAAAATGGAGAGATAAAAAAAAGGATGGAGACAATCTCAGAAAAGGAAGCAAGTAAGTCCAGCCAAACTGCTCTTCTGCCCCGTGTTATTATCTGCCTGTTTATTGATCACATTTACTTTGACTGTTGGCTCTGCAATGCTCAGCTCTGGTTAAATAAGGAAATGAGAGACAGTCCTGCGTCATTGCCGATAGTCACTGTGTGTGGGTGAAAAACATCTCTGCCAGATTAGATAGTGGACTGTGAGGTGCAAATACACATGATGATGGACATGCTGGACTCACTGCTGCCTGTATGCTGCATATTCCTGTAAACCGTGTGACCAGATTAATAACTCAATATGTTCAAAGTTCACCCTACTTGTGACATGAAAAATGGAAGAATTCAGTATGACGTGCCTAATCCACAACATCTTTATTTTAGCTACACGTGATTAGTTGGTTAGGCAGACTCTTTTTAAAGCATGCACAGAAATATAAGCTTCTTAAATCCTAAGAGGCCAGGTGTGACCGCCTGGCAATCACCGTTCACAAGGGAAAAATGTGGATTCACTACTTCTTGGTGGATGGTTGCTGGACGTCACTATACCTCATTTCCGGCTTGTGTTGCATTTCACAGTTTCACTACTGCTCAGAGAGTGTTTGGAAACAAGCCGGCATGTTTCATGCAAACGACAGATGACCGTGGCAATCTCCTAGCAACCAAAGAAACTGCAAGGTTTTACACGGTAAATGTTGTTGCAATCAATTTCATCCAGTGACTGCCCGCAAACTCCTGCAACCACGCGCCAACTAGTCATGGAATACACATCTCCCTGGTGACCTGTGGTTGCCAGGGGCTTGCCAACTGATCTGTAGGCCTGTGTGACTCAGACCTCCCCCCTGAATTAAAATGTAATATGAAAACTAAGCTGCTAAACTCCTAAGAACCTAAGCAGGTCCTAAATACTGTAACATAAATAGATTTAAATTACGTTGACCTAAATATGCAAATATATTTTAGCCAACCAACTTACTTGCTCATTGGAAGGTTTAACTATATTGGAAAGCTGAAAGTCAGTGCACCATAAAACCTGAATGCTGCAGTTCAAAATATGCATACAACCACAGTATACAGTAACCATAGATTAGCATCTAAAATTGCTCTTTCAAACACCAATATGAAGACAATAGGATAGGGTCTCTGGTTCTGCTCTATGGGGCCTTATAGTGAGTGATGACTATGCTGGTCCAGTTCACTCTCGCTGTTCTTACGGTGGTGTTTTCAGCTGCAGCAGGTATCTTTTTCTTTGAAAAAGCTCTTAAAGCCCACAGCACACTATCTGCTCAGCACCAAATGGCAGACAGACTCAGCTGGCAACTCACCGGTGAACACAGTAGAGCATTTACAATCAGTAGGCACCGGATCAAAGAGGATCAAGTAGGGTTTTTTTGCCCATACATGCCATAAAAGCAAACATGACTGTAACAGGTGGTGTAGTTAATGAAGACTAAAAACAGATGAGAGGTAATACTGAAGGAAAAATATTCCCAGATCACAGAATACCTGTTGGCTATCTAGATACACACTGTTTAGTTCACCTCATAACATTCCAGTGTTGTTTACAGTTTATTTGGCCAAAAAAAGTTTATATCAGCCATTAAAAAAGGAAAAAAAATGAAGCTTTGACATTCCAATTCCAACTAGAGTGTAACGTATATAAAATGCAAGCACAAAAGAAAATCTTTTGTAAGGTGAAGAAAAATCACATCACAATCATGACTTTAAAGAATCCTTCCAAATGTTTGTGGATCCAGATCTGGATCAACTTGACAAGTTAATGGCATCTAAGTTGGGCCAAGCCCCACGTCTAGTAATATTGGTCCTTAAGCTTTTCAGTAATCTTGCTTACAGAAACCAAACCAATCCCATGACCTCCTTGGCAGGGGTACAGGATAGCAGAAACATTACAATGAAGCACGTAAAGCCATGTCAGTAGTTGATATAGTGAATTTTAATGTTGCACTTTTCTAGTTTTACTGGTTTTAAAGTAAAACAAACAAAAAAAGCCTTTCCGTTTATCAACACAAGCAATTCAGTGGATTCAGACCTAGTCCAATACTCAGGGGATAGAAGAGGGCACAGGGACGCTGGCAAAACCACTGAAAAAAACAAAACGAGAAATATGCTACTAAAAAATTTAATTGTCTTTTGAGGCGAGGTTAGGAAAGTTTGACTTTTCTAAAGATTCTGACTTAAATCTACTGACACTAAGACAAAAAAAAAAACACTACTTGCTGCTGTGTTTCTCAGAAGTTAAGCCTGCAGCTGACACACAGGAGACTCAAAGTGGAACCTGAATCTTTGTGGACGTATATATATGAATTTTATGATACAGAAGTGTTATAACAGTAGAGTGAGGTTAAGCTTGGCTGTATATAATTCCTACCAAAATGCTTTAATCCCTCAGAGCCAGAGCCCATTTTGTTATCAACAGAGCAGCTTCAGGTTTCATCCTTTGATGACAGCGTGAAGTCTTTGTCGGCTGGTTTTCATAGCTTTCAGCAACTTTCTGTCATGTTCGTTTTCTGAGATCAGAGGAAGGAACCGAGCGCTCTGCGTTTTACGTGTTGCTTTAGAGCTGCTGCCAGCGTGCTGAGATCTCCTGTTTATGGATTTTTTAAATGCGTTTCGTGTGTCTTGCATGTATGTAGATGTGTGCCCATATGTCCTCCGAGGATCATCTACACGAGTTGCTTTCAGGCACATAAAAACTCAGATGAAAGGATGATAAATTAGAGAGCACAATTAGTCATCTAATTAGAACTCATTTTCATTTAGGCTCTCAGATATTAATCAGGTAGAGCAATTGTCTGCGCAGCCCACAGCATTTTATGGAATGCAGCAATATCCACAAATTATTATATCTGGATACATAAAAAACAAGGGTTACATAAGGATATGAATCCACCTACTTGATGTCCTACATATAGAAGCTATTTAGAGCAGAGGAGCTTGTTTTTAGACATAGCCTGAAGATACACAAGACTTTGTTTTCCTTTTTACACACCCACACAAACATATAGGAGATCAGAACTTGTGTGCTCACTTTATGCATGTTAATTACTTTTTTGTTTTCTTACACAACAAAAAAAGATCTACTTTATGTCTGTAATCGTTTTGTTTTTCCTCCCTTAAATTTGAGGTCTTATAGTTTCACTGGAAAAACTTTACTCAAATCCTTCTATTTATAAGCACTGTATAAATATTTGCAGAATGGTTTATAACACACTTCAAGGAAGTTATACAGTGACATTTGTGTTTACAAATGTATTTGTCAACAACTACAGTATAAATCTGCTTTTCTCTTTCCGGGCACTGCTGAGTGGAAAGAATGAAACATGGTACAGTTTAAATAATAAAACAAAGCCACTTTCATACATGAACTCCAGACGATGTTGGCAGAATCAAGTCATGGTCTGATGTTGCCCTTTCTCACATGATGCACACATCAGAAGATGATGTCAGCTGTATTCTCACTGCTGGAAATAGTTTGGTGTAAGGGAGGCTTCTGCCTGGGAAGAGGACATGTAATCGATTTACTTGGTGTGAATCCACTGGATTATTACTTGCTTTCTTTTTCTTCTTCTTTTGGCTGCTCCCTTTAGGGATCGCCGCAGCAGATCATCTGCTGCCATCTCATCCTACCCCAGCATCCTCCTCTGTCACACATACATGAACCTTTTCTGCAGTCTTCCTCTTTTCCTCATGCCTGGCAGCTCCATTTTCGGCATCCTTTTCCCAGTATATCCACTATCCCTCCTCTACACATGTCCAACCATCTCAGCCATGGCTCTCTAACTTTGTCACTAAACTGCTCAGCCTGAGCTGTTGTTTGTAATCGCGTCCATTCTGGTTGCTTCCAATGGAAATCTTAGCATCTTCTGCTTTATTCTGAGATGTTGAAAACTGTCACATTTGGACATGACATGGATTTTGTGCTAGGGAGTTGACAGGGAAATGACCAATATCAGGTCCAAGAGTAATGTGTGATGACATGCATCTTCATCAGGAAATGTCTAAAAACTTCAGACATTGTGCTTGTGTAAAAACAACTAACATGCTCATAGGAGTAGCTGTAATTGGTGACATATCATGTGCATTTGATTGTTAGTGTGCTTAAAAACTGTCACGGGATGTTTGCATATTGCTTTGAAATCCTAACTAGGGAAATGTTAGGACCCAGTCACACAGCCTGGAGACCAGTCAGTGACTTCCTGGCAACCACAGGTTGTTACGGAAAAATGTGTATTCCCAGACCAATTAGCGAGTGTTTGCTGTAGTTGCTGGCTGTCATTAGGTGAAATCTACCACCAAGAGGGACCAGCAACAAAACCTTCTTGATAGCTCATAGATTACTGCAACCTGTAGCTTGTATGGAAGAAGCTGACTTGCACACTCGCCAACTACTGGCTGAGTACTACTGAAACTTGAAAAAGTGTGACGCAAACTGGAAACAGAAAACTCTGGCCTTCAACGTAGTTCCCAAAGGTGCAACTTTTACTTTGAAGTAATACTTTGCGATGCACTCGTCATAGTTTCAGCTCAGCCCAGTGAGCATGCAATCTATGGGTGACTGCAGCAATCTGTTAGTGACCAAAGCAATTGTAAGGAGATTCTCGGTGCAACATCCTGGACCTCTTTGCAACCAATTTCAGAAGAAACCTCCAGCTATTAATCACCAACAATATATACCTATTTTTTCCTAGTTAATGGTGGTTACCAGGGGACCATGGACTGGTCTCTAGTTCTGTGCGGGAGGGGCCTTATTTACAAAGACACTATATAAGAAAGGAAATATTTCAAGTTGCTACTGCATTTGGTGTGGGGGTGCACACTGAAGCTCGTAAGTCAATATTTTGCAAAGGATCCAAAATGTATAGCTTAAATCAAGAGGTTTTCTATTCCCCCTAAATTAAAAAGATAACCACTTATTTGAGTTTCATACTAAGAATCATTTAACAGGCACGGTTGTCACCTTTTTCAAATGGCTTCTGAAAAACATGTAATTCTGGAGTGAAACGTTTCTGAGATAAAAGCGATAATTTGAAAGATGTAACCGAGAAAAAAGGAGGAAACTCTGCGTTTGATCCTGACAGCACACTCTGGTTCTGCCAAGACTGACAGCTCCAGCTCTCATCAAACTGTCACCGTGCTACTGTCCCATGAAGAAGCAGCGTTGAAAAAAAATAAACTGACAATGTTTTCACGATGTCAGGAATTGTGACTTTATCTGTGCAGCAGAAATGCTGCAGTCATAAGTGCCAACTTTTAAAAGAAGCCATTATAATAGATGGATGTGAACAGATGGATAAAAACTCAACTTAAAACTCCCATGTTTCTGAACAGAGAGGCTTTGGTGTCTGCACCCCTGATTTCACATATCAATCAACATATTTCTACTGGGACTAACACAAACCTGGATTACCTCCTAAGAAAAACACACAAACACACACACACACACGCATGCACACACACACACACACCAGTTATTCATTTACTCATAGCCTCCTCGAAGCTAAACGTGTCTCTCCTACTCAAAAGAAATAAAACCTTCTCCTGCTGCTTAGTGATGGACAAACTGTTTTAGAGTATCTTTTTGACTTTATGAGCATGTCAGCACATTGAAATGTTAATTTGCACCTCAATAGTCAGGCAGGTGGCTTGTCTTGTGTTGACAACTTAAAAGCTCCAGATTCAATCACCAGAGCCGCCAGTGTGTCCATCAAATGTCTCTTAACTGTCCTCGAGTGAGTCACTGAGCTTTTATCTTCTCACTCACTTCAACTCACTGTGTGCTAGCAAAATGCCTATAAATTGTCAATGTTAGGAACAAATACCTACATAAGCTGCCTGCTCAATTTCCATATAATATGTATCTCCCGAGCATCATATGTGGCTCTAATAATCAGTAGTGAGGATGAATCATCTGACACGGCAGCCAGCCATTATCTTCCATCCTTATGCCAGCAATGAAAGGCCTCCAGTCACTCATTAACAGTGAGGATTAACACTGAATCTGCTCAGTTCCTCTTTTTAGTTTCACCATCATTTCTCTGTGTTTTCCAGGTTTTTTTTTTTTTGCCTTTTGACATGTGATGCAACATTGTTTTACTAAATAAAGCAGTTATGGATTTGTAGTACGACTTGCTCTTGAACAGCTTTGAAAAATGTACTTATTACCCTGGATTTACAGTTGATACAAAGGGTTAAAGGTTTAAGGTCGATTGTTGTTGTATTTCTCTTTTAACATCTATCCATACATTTTCTGGCTGGGGTCCACCCTGAAAGGGCTGCCAGTGTCATAGGACCAACATATACAGTCATGCACACTCAGTTATCCTGACATGCATGCAGTTAGGTCCATATTTCTTATAAAAAGACACAATTTTTGTAAATTTGCCTCAGTTCACCACCACCACAGTGGATATTAAATCAAACAATCAATTGATGTGCAGACTTGCAACTTTAATTTAGGGGTTTGTAAAAAAAAATTGATTAAGTGCTCATTTTTAATGCATAATTCCCCATTTTTTCAGGGACTTAAAATCAAGCAGACTAATTATATTAGGACTTAAAAACATATACAAACATCATACACACACAAAGAAAGGATGGAACAAACAAACTAACTGACTGACTGTATACTCGAAGGGAACCCACGCAGGCACGGGGAAAACACGAAAACTCCACACAGAAAGGCCGCAGCCAGCCGCTGGAATCGAACCCAGAAGTCTCTTGCTGTGAGGTGACACGGCTAACTGTGCTGCCTTTTTTTAACCAATCCAGCTTTTTTTTCCCTCTTCCTTTAAACTGTTAGAAAATTAAGACAAAGGCACCACTTCCTGGAGTTCTTCAGTTTTAATTCAAATAAAATAGAGAAACTTCCAGCCTTAAATAAGTGATAAACATCTAATTTGTTAGGACACTCTAGTGTGTAAATCAGTTATTTATAACTGAAACTGCACTTGGTCTGCTTGAATAACATGACATGATTTTAAAAACCAGCCTCCTTGTATCCCTCCGCATTTTGCTCGCTCTCTAAGTGACATTACGCTGTCCAAAGATTGATGGATCGTATTAGACCTGCTGTCAGTTTCTATTAAGCATTTTGGCCTCGGATCTGCCAGTTGATCAGCAGCTATCACACAAAATGCAAGACAAATTCAAGTTATAAAGGTTTTTTCCGGGCTAAATTATAGTTATATCCTTAGATTTTCAACTTTTATAACTTCTTGGTGTTTTGTTATTGCATTTTTGTCCTAAGGGATTGTATATCATGCATCAAGGCTACAAAACCGTGGCCACCTTCTAGTATATGCACAAACACACAGGATCAGCCGATGACGTGTAGTTTGGAAAAACTGCAAACACTGCAGAAAGCGCAGCCACCCACGCACACACAATGTACCTAGCTCTTTAAGTAGGGAGCCGTTCTCTGACTTCCATCTCTCCTTTTTCTTCTCAGGACTATTCTTCCTCCTCTCCTTCCCTTTATCCTTCACTCCATTCTGCTTCCTCTTTTCTCCCTTCTGGGTTTTCTCTGCAGGGAGACACAGAAGACAGGCCCATTTTAGGGATTTAGTTGATTTATTCAATTTAAGCTTGATTTAGCCGCAAAGAGTCACTTAGCTTGGGGAATGTCTTCTTTTTAAGGTGCAGTTTGAGTAAGAAAGTGAATATTAAAGTTGGAGGGGAAAAAAAGGAGCAAAAAGATCCATACTTAAGTCCATGTTTTTCCTTATCTGAAAAAGATGCAGTGCACAGCTGTATTTATTTCATAGAATTTCAAAAGGCTCCTGTATCACTCAATAAATAAAACCTCAATATCAATATTATTTAAAGCGTTTAAACCGTTAATCGTGTCTTTCTGCTGTTTGGTGCTAAAGAAGTAGTGCTTTTTCAGAGAAAACAGCTGCCAAAAATTATTATGTTTTTTTGAGACTGAACAAAAACTGACAGCTAAACAATGAGCTGAAGCTCACTGCAACCTATTCAGGCACTGACATACTGAAGGTGTAGAAAGACATGCCCCTCCTCAGACACACTAACCCCTAACTACACTCACTGGACACTTTATTAAGTACACCTCATTATGACTAGGTTGGACCCCCTTTTGCGTTGAGAACTGCCTGAATTAATTCTTTGTGGCATAGATTCAACAAGGTGGTGGAAACGTTCCAACATTCCAGCACACAGTTGCTGCGGATTTGTCAGTTACACATACATAACAAATCTCCTGTTCCAACACCATCCCAAAGGTGCTTTTTTGGATTGCATTCTGGTGACTGTGAAGCCCATCTGAGTACAGTAAACTCATTGCCATGTTCAAGAAATCACTTAGAATTGTAGCCTCAGTTTCCATTTTTTTTTGCTGACAGGAGTGGCACCCAGCATGGTCTTCTGCTGCTGTAGCCCACCTACTCCAAGGTTTGACATGTTCTGCACTCAGAGATGGTTTTCGGCATACCTTGGTTTTTTAAATAACTTCTTATCGCCTTGAAGCAGTCTCCTATACAGTAAATCCCAGTATATCAGCAGTTTTTGAAATGCTCAGTTTAAAGTGCTTGTTAACACTTATAGCCAGTTTTTATTAAAAAAAAAACTGGCCGAAAACAGCCTGAAGACTGACCATGAAAGGTAAAACGCATCTCATTCGCGCATCTCATTCTCTAAGCTGTCTATCACACAGCAATATTTTTACTCCTTTGCCTGAAAACTTTTAGTGAAGAAAAAGAAAACTTTACTGCTAATTAGTGTTACTACCATGCAGCCATAGTACCATGTTTTTATTGCTGTATTTGACAGTGTTATTATGAGACCTGGTGACAGGTTTACACCTTTTTATCAGCGTGGCCAAATGTGACTCCCCTCCTGATGAGGTTTAGTGGTTTGGAGCCACAGTTCATCTTCAGCAGCTCATTTTCACTTCTGCTCTACTCTGATAAACCGCAGCAGCCTGGGGCGCATGTTAATGCTTGTTGTAAAGGTTATTTAGTATTCTAGTTGAAGTTTGAGGGTAAGGCTGTCCGCGTGCACCCATACGGCCTTGATGGATGTTACCTCAGTTAACCTAAAAGTTAAAACAAAGACTAGTGGGGTCATTCAGGTGCGTGAATTCAGGTTACGCAACAGTTTGTGTTCTCATATTGTCAAGATACCGCTGATGCATAAGCAAAAATGCCTCTGAGTCGCTGTGGACAGCAGGGGGCTAACTTCTTCTGTCATCATTCATGTTATTTATATTTTAGTTCATTCGTGATTAACAGTGTTCAAAACTGCACTGTGTGTTCTTGAATCTCTCTAACAGTCTAGTCTACCATTCAGACAGATTTTGTGTGTATACAAAGCACATGTATCAGTTGTGTATCAGTCTTCAAGCTCTGCGAGCATACTGACACACACACTATATGACATGTAACAGAGCCCTGCAGAGCGCCTCCCTGCTGGGAGCTGTCCTCTCACTCTAGGAGAGCTCGCTCACTCCTTCCAGCAGGGAGTGTGGCAGAAAACACAAGAAACACTGATACGTACACACCAGGAAAGATCATACAAGATACTGTCTAATGCAGTGCTTGTCAAATGGTAGTACCGCTAGGGGTTCTTTGGAGTTCGGCATGGGGTACATTAAATGTTAGCAAAAATATCAGTTATACATGAACCCCGGGATATATATATAAAAAAAGTTAGCTAAATAAAAAAATAAGCTGATAAACCAATTTTTATGATATTTAATATTCTCGTTTTAAGTGCAGTCGCTACCCTAATAGAAGGAAGAGGCAACAAACCCAGGCACAGTCCTCATAATGCTGCTATGATTATTATTCCTTATATGGAGGTGATGCTCATCCATTCATAAAATGCAGTGCACGAGGCACAGGAGGACTCGACTGTACCCCAACAGTTTTTCAGTACAGTTGTAAAGCTGTACTAAAATAAATAAATCGTTAAATTTCTGTGGAGGTGCATATCAGGTTTTGGCATAAGGCATCAGAAGAGTTTGCAGTCACAACATTCCTACAGTGTACATTTAACACATAATATAAATCCCTCGTTAGCTAATCCGTTGATCTGATGCGTTTTCAAAATGTTCCTTTAATCTTTTTGAGCAGCGTATTCAAAGATCAAAACCGACTCTACTGGAAAAAATGTTAGTAGTTTGTAATGTGTGTCAGTTTGAGTGATTATTTTCTTTCTCCCTTTATTGACAAAACTTGTAAAAACAATTTAATTAAAACAAAAATACTTTATGCTGAGGTCATCACTGATGATGAATTAAACCTCAGGCAGTTCAGAAAACTTAATTTTAAACATTTCAATAGCATTTAAATGTTATTCAGTAACGCGTTGGCTTAAGACTCACCTAATATGCTTTTCTATGTTGTCTGTCCTAGATGCTGTAAACCATTACAATGTTGGATGCTCATATTAAACATGGCCAAAATTTCAAATAATGAACTTAAACTTTAGACTGCTCTAAACGGTCTGTTTCCAACAAGACTAAAAATAAGGAGCTGGAAATGAACCGAGTGAGTCTTGGTTCATGTCAAAGGCACACAACTGAAAAGTTGTGTATGTGAATAATGATTTTCTGATGGTTTTACATAAATATACATTAAATCAGGCATTATAATATACAATAAAAGTATTTCTTTTTAAACAGAGTAATTCAATTAGGGCTTAAACTAATTATTTGTATTATCAGTGTATCTCCTAATTGTTTAGTCAATATTACCTCACAAAACTGCTACAATTTCCCCAAAATGTAGGTTATTATTATTGCTTGTTTGTCTACACAAACCCTAAAGACATTCTGTGTGCAATGATTAGAGCTGGAGTTAGATAATGGATTTTGGTTTTTGCTGAAAAAAAACAAACCCTAATGATTAATGGATTATCAAAATGGAGGCCGATTAGTTTTCTTAACTGGCTAATCATTTCAGGCCCATTATTGGTGATGCCACAGCTGCACAGAAAGAGGATTGCTGAGCTCTACATTTACCAGATAACGACAAGCACATGCACACTTAATACACATGTCTGCACACACAGCAGGCCAGGAAACAATGCAGACCCATGCAGTCATACTCCAGCGAGTCTCACATATACAGCACAGTGATGATCTCCACCCCTCTCTCATTGTATAACATGGGGGAGCCCTTATTGTTGGAATGTCTTGTTGTAACAGGCTCTCGCTGTTTACACAAACAGAGTCCTGACTGCACGGCTCACTAACTCTCCTGCTGCTGTGCATCGTGTTTATATATAAATGCTTGTGCGCACATGCATGCACCAGTACAGCAGGTGGCAGCTGCACGATCATAGTGGGGTTTAAAAAAGCTCTGTAGTCACTGTAGGGTGAAATGGCTGAAATAGATTATTTGAAAACTACAGTAGGTTTATCAGCAACTGTCTAAAAGTACAGCTGATAATTTTCTGGATTTTATTTTAAAAAAAATGTAATGTGAAAATCTGAAAAAAAAGTAAAGTCCTATTTATTGTTTTTAATTATTCTTATGCGCAGCATAATGAGCAGCAGCTCTTCTGCAAGTGCATTTCTCTTTTCTTCTTCTGACTTTTTATTAGCAGCAGCTGTTGTTTTTTACCACCAGATGACCCTTGTTGTGCATTTCGCAGCAGGAAATGGAACAAAGTGTAGCAACTTCAATTCCTTGTTAAAACTGATTTCAAATCAGCCTCCTCATTTTAATAAATAACTGATATTTCTTCTGTGAAAATCTGTTAAAAAAAAGAAGAAAAAAAAAAGACTATAGCCATGCAAGCTGGTTAATAAACACATATTTAGACACAGTGGCAGTGTGCTGAGCTTAATGCTAAGAAATACTTTATTTATCCCTTATAGGTTTGAATGCTGCATTAGCAATAAACACAACCTATTGCTCACACTCTATACATTCATTCATTAGATTCTTGGTCATAAACAAAAGTTAGTAAGGATTATTAATAAGAATAACATGACTTTTTGACATGACGGCTCTAAATGAAACTGCACTAATATCACAGTTGTTACATTTTATCCTGAGTGAGGCTTTTCGTGTGGATTGAATGTGTTGTGCAGTTCGTTCTGTAGTTGTTCAGACATTTCACTCAAAGCCGCAAATGTCAACTTCATGGCGACGCTAGAGGAAAGCTCAGGGGAGGCCATGTAGTCTTCAGGGTCGCAAATATCTCTACAAGGATTTTTTTTATCATCCAGAAGCTGCTGAGATATTTTAGTCAGGACCAAGTGAGGGGCTTAATGCTACAATACAGCTGTGCCACTAACAGGGTTAGTCTAAAGTGCTCAATTTCATCTTAGAACAAAAAAATACACAGTATTATATTACAGATACTCTGTAACATACAGAAAAGACCCCGTTAAAGGCATGTGTATGTTGGTTGGTACAGTACATATCTAAAGTGTGTGTGTGTGTGTGTGTGGCTGTCATGGCCAGCAGTAGGCTGTCCTCATGCTTACTTTAGCATGGAGGAGCAGGACATGCTTGAATGGAGCTGAGAGAGACCAGAGAGCGATTTCACACTGAGACGACCCCTCTGTGTGTGTGTGTGTGTGTGTGTGTGTGCAACAGAGAAGAGAGTGTGAAAGCTTAGTTGAGTAACAGCACAACACTGAATGTTAAAAAAGAAAGAATATTTGTGTGTACTGTGTGCAACTATGTTTCCATTTTTATTTAGGAATATTAATGCGTTCAAGGGGATCTGCTCAGTTTTGGAAATAATTTTTCAAGATGAAGCACACGATGGTGATGTTGTGAAAACAGGCAGCAAAAACAAAGGTCTCACATCCATGTCCGTGTTGGAGAGCCTCGTCTGGATTAGGAGCATACTTGGAAATTTTGTCTTTGAAAAGTTAGATATGGTGAAATCTGTAATGTTTATGAGAGGTCATGAGTGTGGAAAGCTTTAAAATAGTGTATGAACTGAACCGACCAAATAAATGTTTTTAAAATAAAAAGTGGGAAGCGTCATGTGCTGCAATCTGGTTACCGAGTGATAAACTGTGTAATAACTAGATTTTTACACCTCTCTAAGGCCATCCTGCTTGCACAGCTCCACTTTTCACTGGTTTTATGGTTCCTCAATGTAAAAACAAAGACTCTTTTCACACAGACGTCTGATGCACAATTCTTATCGCTGCTAGACTCCTTTCAAGAAGATAGCATCAATGACTATGTTCTTCCTTACTTTGGCTGTATCTGTGCACTAAAAACAAAGCTAACATCCTTCCTGTCTCACATGGCGAACAGGCCAGGTTTTGCATTAAATGTTCCAGTTTAAATTAAACCCTCCACAACAGAAATTACAATAAATTAACAGCTCCCCTTGAGCCTCAAAAATTAGCTATTTATTTCTGATGTACTTGCAGAGGGAAGGACTCTCTAGTGAGACTGCAATGTTAGTCGGGCAGCTTTACATCACATGGCTTCACTGCTGCAGTTTTAGTGTCCTTTTAGATGCACTGCAACTTGTATTGTCAGAAAGCAAAGAAATGTAAAATTTGAGTTTGGACTGGCAATAAACACCTATGGGCCCCTATTTTGATCCAATTCAGGAACAAAATATTTTCTTCTGCATTTTGCTGTCCTACGCTTTAACGTGCATTCAAACAAATCAAAAAACTCACCCCTTTAACAGGACAGGCTTAAATCACTGAGGCTGCCAGCTAGTGCAATAAACCACTGTTATTTAAACAGAGATAATCTGTTATCTGGAAAATTCCAGGAAAGTCTGTCTTTTTTTCAGTCAGTGCATGCATGCATGTTTGTCTGAGGTTTCTTCCACTTGTCTCAGTTAAAGGTACTTTTAGGAATGGGTTAGAATTCCATCAGAATTCCAAGGGCAGTGGGTTTCGAATGCTGTGCAGTCTGTAAAATCACTAGAGGCTGTCATAGAGGAAGGTTGGTGTGACAGCTGTAGGAGTACTGTATGACTACGTAACTCCCCCCCCCAAAAAAAAAAACAAAAACCAGAGTGTGCAGGTACATCTACTCAACACTCTCCCCCCTTTTGCCAATTTATTTTATGGCTCTTGCTGAAACTGCAGAGGCCATTAGCGCCAGGGGATCTTTGAGGGAGCTCCCAGAGGGAACACTTCTTCACACAGCTTCTAAATTATAATTTCTTTCTTTGTTTTGACAGGAGCACCATCTTATCCTCTGATCTCCCAGGGACCACCACCCCCCCTTTTCCTAATCTTATCTTGTTCTTTTATATGTTCTACAGCATGGAATAGGAGAAAAACTAGTGTGTGGGTTTTCAAGGACGCCTGCAGGCTCTGCTTGAATGTGCGGAAACGTCCTCCCTGCAGGTTGTAATCTCCCCACAAATCCAACTATCAGCAGAAGAAACCTTTTTAAACATGTTTTTGTCAGATCTGGGCTTTCTTTTTTCTTCTTTTTGTCCTTACGTTCTGCTGTTTGCCTTTTCTCAATCTCTGCAATATTACTCCCTCCCAGAAAATCTCCTTCCCTCTCTTGTTTAGAAGGTGCAACAGCACCAGGGGATTTGTCTTTTTGAAGTGTATGATTAATTTTCCCTCTTTCTAGGTGCACTGAACTGCAGCGTGTATGTATGTGTGTAGCCACGGTGTCCCATTTCTTACCTGAGCTCATTAGTGCAATGTGAGAAAGTTTCTTCCCCCTCCCCTACTGTCTTTTCCTCCCTCTCGCCACCTTTTATTCCATCCTTTTGCTATTTCTCTCTCATTGTAGCTACTTCAGCTTCCCTCGCTTCCTCCACTACTTCTTTCATCCCATTACCTTCTTGTCCCTTCCCATCCTCATCTTCCTCTGTCCTTATTTTCTCTGTCTTCCTCAAACTCCTACACACATAAACACACAGACACACACTTGCTGAAAGCAGATCAGAGAGGCCAATACTAACCACTGTCAGCTTGTCACGGCTGGGTTTGAGCCAGAATATAAATGTAGTGCACTATCTGCATAATAATAGGACTGTGTGAGAGGATGTGTATGCACTTTCAAGAAGTCCTACCTACAATACAGATTTTAGCTGGAGCTGTTTTTGCAGGTGTCCACTAAAGGCAAAAATATTACCTGCAAACTACTGCACTACAATTTGTTACACTGACAAAAAAAAAAAAAAAAAAAAAAAAGCC
>VUQJ01031357.1:30124-41930 GCA_015108635.1 Andinoacara biseriatus | reverse complement strand
AAAAAAAAAAAACCGGAGAGAGAAAAAAAAAAAAAAAAAGCAGAACTGAAAGAGTGCCCTGGCAGGTGGACCATCACTGTTTACGCACAGCCCAAAACAACACATTGCTGCTTTGGGATCCATTTTGGTCCGTCTAATCCTCCAGCATCATCTACAATCTTTGAAAAGCTCCCCTCCATGTTTATGCTCTCATGCAAAGCTACTTATGTCAGCAAACTGCTGTCATGTAAGGATGGCTGCAAATGTCATCATATGCAAATCATCAAAATGCACCTTTTTGTAAGCATGCAGTGACCCTGAATGTTTCACATCACATGCCTGGTAATGAAAAGATTGGGATCTCTGACAAATGTATTGCAGCTAAAGTGTAGGTAGTATGAACAGTGAAGCAGCCTACCTTGATGCTCAAAATAGATGAACATCATCTTCCCAGAATGCAATTTCTCATAAAAGTCTGCAGCTGTGTATTCAATTAGGTCTGACGTGTTGGCTTTGTCCGTGCACCGTCCTGACTTCATCCACAGCAGGAAGACAGCAAACCACATCCACATCATGGCTGAGGTGTGTTCTCTGCAAGAAACGCTGCTGTGAAAGGAGCACAGAGATGAGTGGGTTTTATGGTTAGGCTGCCTCATTGCTTTAATGTAATTTTAAATATAGTGGCTGCAATAATCTCAGCTTCGGGGAAGCCCCAAACTGTGACCTACACTATGCTAGAACTAGTTCAGCTTAATTAAATGAAGAGCGCGCAGAAAGTGACAAAAACATGCTACCTGACTGTTACCTGAAGAAGCAGAGCGCAGGGAAAGCTTAGGGGTCCACTTGTTTCTTTACAAGTGGCAAAAACCACAACAAAGCCTCGATGAAGGGAGAAAAAAACATAACGACGATAACTGTGAGCAAAAACCTATCCTACAAATTTAAAACTCAAAACTAAGTGTAAAACTGGCGCTTTAAGATTTTCTTAAAGGCTAGTTGATTAGCTAGGCTTGTTGGCTACCTACTGATGGATATTCCCTGGAAGGGCTTTAAATAGCTAACATTAGTTTAAAAATTATCATATGCATGTTGCTGTATGTCCGTGAGGAGGGTGGAGGCCCCAGACAAAAAGTTTGCAGCGTTATTTTTCGCCGGGTTAAACAGTGAAATTTGAGAAAATGTATCTTCTAAGAGTGACTCTCCATTCTTTGCTGAACACCGTCCAACGCTCAGCACTTCCTGGAAGCCTTTCACAATAAAACCGCTATAAATTATAGTTTTACAGGTTTTTTTTTTTAGTAATTTTGTTTTTTTATGTATTGTTTTCATTTGGGTTTGTTCATCTGTCAGACTGGCTTGTTTTTTTTAATTTAACATTTAGTTTTTAGTAGTTTCAATGTTTCAGATTTTGAACTACGATTCAAACACAAAACTTAATGACTCTCAGTCCCGTAGACCTCTGTCTCAGTAGATGGATACACTGATGCCCCTTCTTACCTGCTAAGATATGCCAAATTTTCAGCTAATAGCTCTTAGAGGAATCACATTGTTGGCGCAAAAATACTGTCTTACTCAAGACCACTTTAATTTTACAGGGAGGTCTGACTTCTTGGAAAGAAAACAAAGAAATTAGAGGTCGTTCAAGACGTTTGCATTTATTTTTCTAGTGTGTTTTTAGTTAACTGGAGTCTCAACTACGCTGTATGCAGTTTCGCTCTTACATTGAAAGCACACGACGTCTCTAAGAGTATTGGGCCCTTTTAACTTGACGCAGTTTATTTTGAAGCGTCTCTCTGGCTCTATCTAGCGAGAGACGCCCACTCGCTTCTTTGAACCAAACAGATCAGGGAAACGCTTTGACTTCAGCAAATCACCAATCACAAGAGCGCAGGGGGCGGAAACTTCCGCAGCTGACATCATCGTAACCCAACGAAGTATGAAGGTTTTGGAGGCTGGGCGGCACTAGTAGCCAATGAAACCACGTACTGAAAAGTGGGCGTGGGCTTCAGTTTCACTGGGGAGATCGGAAACTAGCTAGAATATCCGGCTCGAGAGTCAGATGTTCCCCACGAAAACAAGGCTGGTGATGAGCCAAGATGGCGGCCTGTGGAGAGCTATTTTCCGCGTTATTTGGGAGCAAGGGGGCGGGTCTATATAGCTGCATCACAGCTGATCTGGAGGTTCCCCCCCCTCAAGTTGTTTTTTGCAGAGAGCAGCTTTGCAGAGAATCACAAGGGGACCTCTCTTGTTTTCCTTTTCTCTGGCTTGTTATTTTAACCTGGCGCTTTCAAAAACTAAATCCATTTTTTTCTCGTTGGCTCCATATCGAATTTAAAGCACAGCGCAGTTTCACAATGCCACTTCTTTTCAGAATAAACTGCTTTTATCGTAATTTTTCACCCGCACACCCTCGTCTTTTTTGTCATCCACAGTGAATTTAGCACAGGTCTGACCCAGTTTTAAGTGCCTTCACTGCACTCCATGTGTTAGTGCGAGCCGCCGGTGGAGATGTTTTCGGCAGGAGAGGAGGTTCATTCCCAGTTGTTTACCTCACTGACGGAGTCCTCTGGAGCTGCAATCTCGCCAACACTGGAGCTCAGTCTAACTACCGTCTACACCGTCCTCTACTGCCTCTTGTTTGTTTTCGTCTACCTGCAGCTCTGGCTCATTTTGCACTACGGACACAAGCGTTTCAGCTACCAGAGTGTGTTTCTGTTCCTGTGTTTGCTGTGGGCAGCGCTGCGGACGACGCTCTTCTCTTTCTACTTTAAAAATGTGGTGCAGGCCAACCAGCTGCAGCCTCTGGCCTACTGGCTGCTCTACTGCTGCCCCGTCTGCCTGCAGTTCTTCACCCTCTGCCTGCTCAACCTCTACTTCACACAGGTAAGTGTGTTTGTGTGTGTGAGAGAGAGAGATTTGCAGGGTCTGAGTGAGACCCGATTTCACAAAATTACTGACGTTGCAGTTTTTGTTTTACTCCTTCTGTACATAGGACTTTAAATTTAATAGAGTTTAACTTGCATGCAGGTAAATGGCACTGAATATGTCGTGTTGTACTGTATTGACTCATTACAATAACCCGGTATGCTGTAGGAAAAGTTATGCCAACCATGTCAGCTTTTAAAAGGCTATCCTTGAATTGGAGTTATTATCAAAGCTTACAGCTCTCCCGAGGCTTTGGCGGGGCTTCTGTGACCTTACGCTGCATTTGATGAAAACCTCACTTGGAATTGGTTTTGGTTTGAAGATGCAATCCTCGACCACCCACCAGCCCTAAATACAAGCATAAATATCCCCCAAGACACAATTCTGGTCAGGAGTTCATTTGTCCACCTGTCTAGTGTAAGTCGCAGTCACACACAACCAGGAAAATGCATCCTCGCTGTTCTTTAGGTCTAGTATTGCATGTCTTTGCAAGTCACACATGACTTTGTCCTTTCAGTCTGAATAGACTGTGTGGATGTTGTGTTTGAAGGACAGTGACATGCTAACTTTTTGAAACTTGTGTTACAAGCACTGAGTGTATATGAATGAGAAATGGAGGGACACTGGACTCTCAAACATTAGGCACTTGTCAATCACAAGGTAACCCCAACCTAAAAAAAAAAAATGCCCTACATGGACTCTAAAGGGGACCAAAATATATAAAATGAACATTGTGTTGAATTTTATAATACTGAAATTAGATATTGAGACCATAAACTCAGCAGGAAAGCATTTCCTGAGGGCATCGATCAAGAAAGCCAGATTTGTATGTAACTGGGCTTCTTTTTGCAACAAAGGAATGCACCCTCTACTGGCCACTAGAAAGAGTCCACGTTTAAGGCATCTCAAAACATCTTGGTTTTCTTAGCCCGCCAGTCCAAAACAAATTTTATACTTGACTAGATGCACACTGACAAAATACCTGCAAAGGCATTTGAGCTTAAGTGATTAGAACAGAAAGAATCGGGTAAAAGAAGGGCATCCCTCTACTGTAACTGGGTGTGGAGAGAGACACAGGTGAGACACAGGTGAACCTGTGATCACAGTTCGTCACACACCTGTAAAAAAGTAGGTTAATGGGACGTAAAAGTCAAAGGTTTTTCAACCCCATGTTCTACAGCTAACGCAGCTCCTGTGTTTCCTGAGTTTGCAGCTGTATGATGGTTCATCATCATTAGCATTCAGGTTTGTATTTTAATAAACGCGTATCAAATAAACATGCATATAAAATATGGATATCTTCGCTTTTTATAGCTGACCGTGAATCAAAGGTGTAGGCAGCCACGAATTCACCTTTAAAGGTTCATTGAATCCACCATTATAGCCATATGAAGCTTTAGAAAATTCAGCAAGGTGCTCCATATTGACGTGATGGCACCACGCAGCCGCTGCAGATTTTGTCGGCTGCACGTCCGTGATGTGAATCTCCTGTTCCGCTGCATCCCAAAGGTGCTCAGCGTCAGCTTTGTCATGGTTATCTGGCCACAAAGCTCAAATCATCCTTATTCTGCTGGAAGCAGCCATCAGAAGACGGCCGCAGTGTGGCCTGTGGTGTTTTTAAAGGATGTTCAGGGCACGAAACGTGTCAATAAAATGTTCCCCACACCCTTACACCGCCTGCAGCAGCATGAATTGTTGCTACAAGGCAAGATAGATCCATGTTTTTGTGGCGTTGATACAAAATTCAGACCCCACCATTTTTAATGTTGCAGCAGAAACTGATTTTTCTCTATTGTCCAGTTTTGGTGAGCCTGTTCAAACTGTAGCTTCAGTTTCCTGTTCATAGCTGTCAGGAGTGGCGCCCGGGGTGGTCTTTCGCTGCTGTAACCCAAACTTTGAGGTGCTGTGAATTCGGAGGTGTTCCTCTGCATACCTTGGTTGTAATGAATGGTTATTTGAGTTATTGTTGCCTTTCTGTCCTCTAGGTATGGATGGAAAAAAAAAAATATCCAATGGATGGATATAAGCGTGATATCAGTCTTCTTATTGAAATGTTTGTCATAAATTGAGAATAGCAAAGCTATTCCTTGAGCCAGTCCCAGATATAGAGCCAGTTTTTCATTGCACGGTGCCTGCAATGGCAGCAATACCCCCACCAAAATGTATCTGCAGCCAAATAAATGTGGCCACTGTGAGTACCATTGGCTTACATGTTCTTTAGTGGGCCGACTGGTTTGAAGCTGTTTTGAAAGCTTTGCAAATGGACTCAGTTCATGTCCTGGAGTGAGAGAGGGTGCATCGCATTAGCTCCTAGCCCCCCATTAGTGTTTCCTATGCAGTATAAGTGGCCTGGACTCAAGAAAACGTCTGTTTGCTGACTGCTGTCACAGCTGTTTAACTCCTGCCTATGTTGGGAATATCTTGTGACTGGCCAGCCCAGCGGACAAACATTTTTCAGCTTGTGGTTTTTACGGCCGGTCAGGAGCACCTACACACTCGGGGACAGTTTACTGGTGTGTCTTGTGTCTCATTTACATACAGCGAGAGTAAAAAGGAAGCTTGTCCAACTGGCTGAGTGGAGGTTTGGTAATGAAACCAATGGTGTCATATGACTGCTGATTAGTCAGTGTTGCTTATCAACTGACCTGCAAATGCACACAAACTCCCGCCTCTCGCCCTGTGACAGCTGGGATAGGATCCAGCCCCCCCCCTTCCCGCGACCCTGGAAAGGATGAATGGGAGAAAATGGATGGATGCGTTAAAATGGCAAAAATGAATCACTTCACATAGAAACATTTTTCCTTTTCACAGAATGGGGGTTATTCCATATCTTCCGAACTTGTCACTATAGAGCTAAATATAAATCTATCTGTGCATGTTAGGAATATCACGCGACTGGCCGGCCCAGTGAGCAAACACTTCCAGCTTGTGCTTTTACATCTGGCCACATCTGAGTAATATATCAGATGCATATATGTACTTTTTTTTTCTTTAGCTTGCAGGCCAAACTGCAAGCACTCCCTGCAGTAAACTTTGACAGGCTCATTAATAGCCGATAATACTGTTTGTCCCCTTCTTCTATTGTAACCTTATTATTGTTTAAAGTTGCTACAACCAATATTTTTATGTTAGCAGTGTCACTCATAGTGATGGAACAGCAGAGAAAGAATTTTAGCATCTTTCAGCTGTTTGTTTTTAGGGATGCAGTTTAAAGTTTCTGTAACCAGGAGCAAATGCAGACTGACAGTTGGAGACTGGTAAGAATATTTCAGCACTTAGCACCTAAAGAGAGCTAAAATTTTAATTTATGGGTTGAAATTTTATTTTCTTAAACTACGGTCATCATAGCATCATACGTGAATCGATATCAAAAATATTGCTCTGTTTTAACATTAACTCCCAGACAATTATTGCCATGTTTACACAGGACAAAAGCCAAAAGGGCTTGAAATCGATGACAGATTGACACTTATTCAGGGTTAACTGGAAATGTCTTCACTGATCGGTTATTAGTGTTTGTTTTTTTTGCGACGTGACTGTGACTCATAAAAATTGTCATTTTATTATGACTACCAGCCCGCGGAGGAGAGGACACAATTAGCGGTCAAACTTTCAATTCCACTCTTAAGAAACTGGAACGGAATGTTGTTGAACAATTAAACATTAAAATGAAGTGCACATTATTCAGTAATTATGATAAAGTAATATAAAGTATATGATTTTACAGAATTCCCAGTAATTATGTTTTGATGCCAAAACTTTTGTACTGTTGCTTTAGTAAAGTCATTGCTTTTATTTAAGAGTCTAAATACTTGCTTTGCCACCTTGCAAACAGTTATTCATTGCAAAGCAATAATTAAACTCGTGCGCATTCAAACAGCATCCTATGCTTTTAGTATCGACACTCTTTAATGTTGAATTCTCTTTAGCTGAGAGCTGACATATCATCATGCCTCTGCTGTGTGACACACACGTGCATGTGTGGAAATGGGGCCTTTCTGATGAGCCAGCTGTGACTCCTGACCTGTGATTTACTTCCCTTTTTATTTTTTCCTGCGTCTTTCAAAAATTGATACTGTAATGATCACTTTCCTGTGCTGAGATAAAATGCAGTATCTACTCATTGATATATGGACATTTTTCATAGACTTAATATAGATGCAGAAACGTGGTGCACATGTAGCAAACAGCCCAATAGTCATCTGTTGCCTTGTTGCTTCATTTCTAGGTTACAAATTACCACCTCCTGGCCTACATTCTCACAGGAAAGGCTCAGTAACTGTGTGTGTGTGTGTTGACAGCACACAGTGTCCTGTGTGTCCAGTGCAATTGTAGCACACAGCAGTATCAGGAATTAATTGACTTTATTTAACAACTGTAGTAAATATCAGCCTGTTTGTCTGGCTGAACCTCTTGAATAAACCGCGTTTTGGTAAATGTCTTACAGAAGTGCAGTACTTTTGACTGTTCACCCACTTCATTCCAGGAAGTGGGTGAACTCGATCAATGAGGTCAGTGTTCCAGCTTTTGTGCACTTAAACTGGACTTGTGTACAGTTTGATGTTTGTTAAGCAGCTGCTGATAACATGTTGGCAACAAGGCGGTCAGTAGTTAATAGTTTGTGTTTTGCAAGTGTCAGCACTTTATTAGATTATGTGCTGCAGTTATTAGCGTATTTGCTTTGGGATCTGTGCACCTGCGTAGACAAAATGAGAGATTTAGAAACTTTGGGTTTTTAGCTCGCATTATTTTCAGGTGTTCTGATCATAAAAGTGCATGTCTTTTATGATGATAAAAAATGTGACTGTCACAGAGAGGCACCAGCCAGCTGATTGTGATTAACTGCTTTAAAGATACTCTATATGTTTAAAAATATTTTGTTTCCAAAATGAGCCAGAGCTATCAACAGCATTTGTGGGGGACAAACAGCCACTATGACTTAAGTATTGCATTGAAGAGTAATCAACTAAAGTTCAGCAGGGGCTGGGCTGTACTTATGTGTAATATCAACCTGTACCACAAGAGGGTGCAATGAGTTAACCAGGCTAATGATTCAGATTTTACGTTTTTCTGTGCAGTGGTGGCCTGCAAGAATGCAAAACCTCCTGAGGAAATGTAGGTAGAGTAAAAAGAAAGGTTGGAAGAATAGCAGCACACATCTGAAAACATTTTACCCACTGGTAACATTCTGCCCCTAGTGGTGAAAGGTTTATCTGCACAAAAAAGTGCCTTTTAAAGATTTGCATAAAGAACTTGTATTGCAGTGTTTTCTCTTATGTCTATAGCTGCCTCTCATTTTTCATTTACTCATTTGTGTACCGTCAAGCACTGAATATTAAACTATTTGCATAAAGCGGTTACTGTTATTAGCATAGCTGTTATTAGCACATAGCTTCTGGCTAAAATCTGGTCCTCATTTACAATTTGAATGCGGCAATAGGATAATATGTAAAATAAGATGAGGGTCTTGTTAAGCAGAAGAGGTTTTGTGAGTGCAGCTGCAATGGTTCTACAGTTTTATTGTCCCACAGGGACAATCTAGCTCACAGAGAGCAATCGGTGAGTCATAGACGGCAAAAACATACAGAAATGCAGTTTCTAAAATCAACAACACAGAAAAGAGTCAAACACAACGTGGCCTTGTCAAACCTTCAGCTAGACTTAACCCTTACTTGAAGAGCTAACAGTGTATGGATTAAAAGACGGATCATATCTGTATCCATAAATATCTGTTAGTGCTTTCTGTGGAAGTAACATCTCTGTCCAGATGGAAGCAATTTAAAGTGGCCCAAGTCTGTTTTTCCTCATCTTCGCTGGCTCTGTGAGCAAAAAGTTGTGGCTTCACACTGCTCTAAGCCCTCAGTAAAACACAGGTGTTTTGTTTTTTTTGTGGGCTCTGTATGATGTAACTGATTGTTGAGGATATCCCTAAAATGGCCATCTCAGGAATACAGCTCTGGCTGTGAGCACAGAAGCCCCACCCACCTGCTGTTCAAATCATTCATTTGCGAGCAGCAGCCAATCGGCTTAAGGAGAGAGCGGCGTCAAAGGGAGTGGGGCTAAAATGGTTTGCTTTTCAGTCAGTGGATGAACTGAGGAATTGCATCATGCAAAGCTACGCTTAGATTTCAGTAATGAAAATGTGGACTGGAAGTACACAGTCTTCCAGTAAAACTACATTTCCCTGTGATGTACATCATCTGTGCAGTAATTTGTCTGTATGTTCTTGAGGGGGAGGTGGGATGATGGAACTATAATCAGGATTTTTAATGTTACATTGCCTTATAATTGTAATACGTTATATTATTGTCTTGTCTTTTTTAGGTGATGTTCAAAGCTAAAGCCAAGTATTCACCAGAACTCACAAAATACAAGTAAGTCTGTTTTTTTTTTAATCTGTTGCAGAATTTGTTTTTATGTAAATTGTAGGAATTTTCTTCATATATACAGCATATATGTTCATTGCATTTATTAATGAAATAATCCTTTTAACCTTGATTGGCTAAGACAGTAATTCAGACTCTTGTTGTAAGATCTTTCCTCCCCTTATGGCCAGAATCTCTTTTGTCTTCCTTATTCTTTATACACACACACACACGCACAGATGGTTTGCAGCTTCAACACTATGAATATTAATCAGTTGTTGCGTGTGAATAAAGTCACATTTTTGGCTATCCTTTTACTGGCTGTCTGTATTTGACTCCCTGTTTCACTCCCCAGGGTTCCCCTGCGTTTGTTCTTCCTGTGTCTCAGTATATTTTTCCTGGTGGTGAATTTAACTTGTGCATTGTTGGTGCAAGGAGCTCTAGAGCGCTCTGAATCACCAAGGTACACAAATATTAAAAAACACTATTAATTGAATGTTTTCTACTTGCCTGAAAATGCAAGGAGAAAGCATTCATTCAAAGTAGTATTTTCATTTTGGTGTAAGTCACTATTTAAGAACATTAACAAACTCTCTGTTTCCAGTGATGGGGGTGTCAGACATGCAATCTTGGCCCGGGTCCTGATCAATGACAGTCTGTTTGTGCTGTGTGCCATATCTCTGGCTGTGTGCATCTTCAAGATCGCCAAGATGTCATCTGCCAACGTTTATCTCGAGTCCAAGGTATGAAAAAAGCGTGAATGCCTGAATTTATTCACTCTTTTCTCATTCAGCTGCTTTTTTTTTTTTTTTTGCTTTCTTATATTAAATAAATACAGTTAATATTCAACAACGTAATGTATTAGAAAAAAGAATAATGTTGGTAATTTGGTTTACAAATTATGCACTTTCCATCAGCACTATATTTGGGAAGTGAAGAAAATTGTAAGATGGTATTTTGATCCCATCTAGCTGTGGGGGGGTTAACAGTACCTGTTTTCACCTGCGTGTTGTTGGGACAGTTTTGACGACTCTGCAGGCGCCTCTATGACATCATTCCTCTTTAACGTTCAAAGCAAATTTATCAGAAAAATTAACACTTTATTGGCTATCCTGCAACCAGCCACCAGGGGGCGATTTGAGACGTTTTGGTATTACTTCTCAAAGGTCCAAAAATGTGACTTTATTTCGCAAACAAAAAAAAACCCAAAGTGAACTATAGAGTGTGTTTTAAACGGGGAATACTGAACAAGGGAACGAGGCAGTTCTGTAAAGCAACCATAGAAATCCAGTGAGGAAACAATGTTGCTCAACTGAGTCGTGCTGGTATAAAATGAATAACATTGGCATGTTTTTGTTTGTCTGCACAAGTTAAGAACATTGTAGCCCATTTATTCCTATGTACAGTAACACTTAACATTTCTTTTACATCCCTTTTAAACATTAGCCACTTTTACTTGCAGCAGTAGAAAGAACAACAGCAATGAAAACGTTACATATTTGTAAACACCTAAAAATGTTTAAGTTCATATCTCTCTTGTAACTTAGTTTTTGCCTGTAATCTGACATGTCAGGCTGAGTGTTGGTGGATCACATCTGTGGCCCACAGATAACACGATAATGTAGCTGGTGGTACATATCACATCTCAGCTTGCTATCAGTTAACTACAGGAGCAGGACACAAAAAAAAGCAAAAAATTGCAGGAAAGAAATTACAGGATAATGGCCGACTGATGCATGCGCTTGTAATAAGCAGAGCAATTCTTTCTCCAGGGTACATCAGTTTGCCAAGCGACAGCCATCGGTGCCATGGTGATTCTCCTCTACACTTCCAGAGCCTGTTATAACCTGGTGGTGGTGGCACTTTCCCCACAGGACACACTCAGTCCCTTTAATTATGGCTGGTACAGTGTTTCTGATCAGGTATGTGTTCAGCTATAGATGGGAAATGCACCGTTTGTGTGTGTGTGTGTGTGTTGCCCAGAACAAACATCATCTTATGGGAGAATAATCTGATATTAAAAATTATTCCTTTAATCCAGCTATCAGTCCAGCATCGTTCTGTCTGTGAGCATTAGTGTATATCACAGGAAGATGTGCACAATTAATAATTGTCTGAGTTATTATAAAACAAAACAAAAAAAAAAACTATTATTGGTGTTTTTGTCTGAGGAAATTTACTATTTAATTTTGGATAACTGCCTGACTGATATAGAATTTTTATACCGACATTTAGTGATTGAAAAATTTGCTATTCCGATATGTATCTGATGATGGATATTAAGTCCCTCTGTTTAGCCTCTTTCTGAAATAAGCTACTTTAGCATCTGTCTATTTAAGGTCCTCTTATATGAAAGCCCGCTCTTTTCTGATTGGCAAATTGTGGAAACCTGCTGAGGGGCAGGATACACTGCTTGTTAGTTGTACTTCCCTGTTTAGTGAGTCTGCTGCGTCTGCTGCGGGTTTGGATCACAGGGTTTATTTTGCAATTTTTTTTTTTTTTTTTTTACCTTATTAGAACTTTAGCTCATTTTAATA
>VUQJ01031357.1:12882-30104 GCA_015108635.1 Andinoacara biseriatus | reverse complement strand
TAAAGAAGGAAAAGCATAAGAAGTTCCCTTTAATAAACTACAGCTGCAGAAGTTGTGTGATAATTGATACAATTAAAACCGACTACACATGTAGCTAGAGCCAGGAGTTTATTGGCTTAGCTTAGCTACATATTTCATGTTATTTTTACATTTTGGCTTGCGTACAGACGATGCAAATGAGCGAGTGTCTGGAAGCCGTCTTTTTTTTAAAAATGTATAAAGGCTAGCAGCTTGTCCCTGTGCTCAGCCTTTAGGCTAAGCTGCGATAAATGCTACGTGGCTCTAGCTACAGAATGGAAACATTGATATGAGAGCGGTATCTGAAAAATTGTGAATATATCAGTATTTTTTCTGCTGTTTATTCAGTTGTTTACTGACTTCATTGTGTTATGGATATTTTTTTTTTGATGTATAACACCGTGTGTGTTTGTGTGAAAGGCTGACGTACAGGAGATCAGCGGTGAGACCTACATCGTGTTTGGGGTCATCCTGTTCTTCTGGGAGCTGCTGCCTACAAGCCTAGTGGTGGTTTTCTTTAGAGTCCAGAGGCCCAACCAAAACCTGGTAAACTAACAAGTTAAAAGTACAAATTTTTCCGTGAGCTTTTTCAAAAGTGGCAAATTTGCGACAAAACTTAAGTATCTATGCATCTCTCAGGCTCCAGGAGGCATGATCAACAGCCATAGTTTCAGCTCCAGGGCTTATTTATTTGACAATCCCAGGCGGTACGACAGTGATGACGACCTGTCCAGAAGCATCAATAATAGGACTGATCGGGCCAGGTGGGCATGATCGGTTCCAGTTAAAATACACGATCGTTAAAATTTGTTAAACTTAACGTTGTGTTTTAGTCTTCTTAAATGTGCCTCTCCCCTCTTAATCCTTTAATTTCTCATACCTTCAGTCTCCTGTCTACCACCCCCCAAATGGGAACATCTACTTGGTATGGCTCCATACAGCGTAATGCACCGTTAGCAGTGGGGGTGGCGTCCGCCCAGCAGCCACCATCTTCCACAGCGCCCCTCCTTTTTGCCTACGGAAACACCCAGAGTCACCATCACCACCATCACAACTACTACTCCACCCCTCAGAACAACTACCACCACCACCACCATCACAGTAACTACTATTCCACACCACAGAATTATCACTGCGGATCACAGACGTATTTCTGCACCCCGCAAAATTAGGTTGTATCTCTCTCATCAAGATCCCAAAAAAAAGAAGAAAAAAAAAGACTGTTTACTAATTCTGTGTTTTTTGTCAGCTTTCTGCTTAACCGACGGCATCATAGCTTGTACTTGTACAAAACTGTTTCTCCGGACCTAGTTGTACATAAAACTTGGGTCACCAAATAATTCTGGAGAAATGTTGTGGAGGTATAAATGATGAAAAAGTTGGCACACCATGACTACATGCTTTTTGAGGCCATTTTTGAAGAGGGAACATGGACCCATTTGCAGCACTAGTGGCTAAGATGCATAAAAAAAAATATTATTTTGGTCAATTTCAGAGATTGGAAACATCATTGACCAAAAAAATCATCGTTCTCATCAATCTTTTCCCCGTTCCTGGTAAATTCCACTTAGACACAATGGAAGGTACATTTCTGCACTAAGCTCAAGTGGCCAATCATGAAGCTGCAACAGCGTGCGAGTGAAAAGGTTTAGGATTTCTAATCTTGTCAAATTGTTGTTTTGGTTCATGCAAAATACAATCATTTTAATTGGCAATAAAGTCTAGGCTGGGGAAAGTGCACTGTACGTGTGCTTTCTCAGGAGAGGGCTACAGTTCGGTATTGAGTTATCACGCGCTTTAACCCGTCTTTGCATCTATTTGAGAATTATATCAAAATTGCCACAGAGAAAACGACAAAAATCATTCATCAACTCTAGCTGGTCACTGGAGATGAGGGTGCGGCCGGCAGCTACCGGAGGAAAATGTTTTTTTGTTTGTTTTTTTTGTGTGCCTGCCACTGTTTATTAATGCAGTTACATTTTAAGAAGATAAAACTAATAAATTGTTAAATTATCATTCCTTGTTTTGTTTGCTACCCAGAATGAGCCTAATCAAATAGACTGGATCAGTGCTATGTGGCTTACTAATGGACTACAAATGGAAACCAGGAATCTTGTTAGCTTACAGATTCTTGCGTATTTGTTTACAGAGATTAGTTCCCACAATTCAGATCTGGGGATGTTTTTCACAGTCCACTGATGCTATACAGAGTGCCCTTGTAGAACGTGCATCCCTTTTGTCATAATACCGTTATAAGCTATGCCACAGAACTTGTCTATGAAATCCACGAAAGGATGCGTCATGGAGCTTCTCCGTCTGGTTATGTCAGGAATTACCTTTTGCTAATTTGCCAGTGGATGCTGATGCAGCGAGTGCTAGTTTATAGCCAGCACTGACACTTTCTTTATCTGTTTAGCCAAGAAAATTAGCTGAGACCCAGAAAAATCAAAACATATGAAGCTAATTGTGCGTTAAGTCAATGCCAAATTATTACCTTGGTTCAGGTGTTTGGGAAAATCTACCACACAAACAGAAAGCTGTGCAAAAGCTGTCAACAAGCTTTAAGCTTCTGAATCGCTCCTTTGCTGGTGTGCAATTTTGGATCTGACAAATACTTTTACAATTCTTAGAAAACTTCTGCTATATTTAAAAAGTAATTTTTGTAATTACCCTCTGCAAAGTTAAACCAGCACTTTCACCACCCGGGGGTGTTACTTATGCCAATGAGTGTGTTGAATTATGTTCATATTTTTTAGCCATACCCTTATTTTCTCAGGAGGCTTTGCCTTTCTTTAGATTGCCATTAAAATGGGCGTGTACTTAACGAGTTGCCTGGTTGACTCGGTGCACACTCTTGTGTTTCACATTGGTATTACATGAAAGTACGGCCCAGCCCTAGTTCAACTCAGGTGATATTGCTTCAACACAATTCACACATGTTGTGGACATGAAGTCATAGATTGATCCTTCATGGCTTAAGTTAACTTTGGAAGGGTTTAAGGATTTTTTAAATGCAGGAATTTACAGTAGATGCTTTTTAAAGATCTGCTTGGCTTCTAGAACAAGCCGTTGCTGATGTTGGATAAAAACATTTAACGGCTACATCCAGGCATGCTTGGACAAAATTACATGGAAATTTGTGACGATGTAAGACTGGAGCCCAGACGCTATCACAAATTCTTGCGGATGCACACACTGTCAAGAATTATCAATATGTGACCTACATCCAGTTTAACTCGGCCCTCAGGCTGTTCGTTAGGAAGTGAAAGTTTCGGTGAAAAGTGACCAAAAACTCCTTAAGGCACCTAATTCTTTGAGCTGTGAGGCAACAGTTTGCACTTAGAAAAAAGGAGTTCACCTTCAGACAAAAATAAAGGCTTTCAGGGCCTGAATGTAGGTTTTTCTCCTCCTACCTTGTATTGTCTGCAGTAATCATCTGTATTCTATATTTTACTATTTATCCTTTTAAAAAAAGGAAATCAATGTGCCATCACATTTTGTCATATCTAATAGTTTCATTCCTTATGGAAAATACTTTTGCACAAAAAAGGTTGAATGATGTCTGCTGTTAATTATGTGTCCAAGCTAGTTCATTTCTAATTCACGTGTTAAGTGATGAGTTGATTCTGTATGTGTGTGTGTGTGAGAGAGATCGATCTTATGATTTTATACATTAGTGGTTTGTTCTACGTTCATTTTTACTGTCTAACAGATTATACACTTTCCTTCTGCCCCCTTCATAATCTCTCAAATGTTCCAAATCTCATAACAAACTGCAGGTGTTGCACTTCACTTCCCCAGACCAGAATCCCTTCATCTGTACTACACACACACACGCACGCACACACACACACACAAAATGTGTTTTGGGAACGCACTTCAACAGACTTCAATTGTCATGAAAGTCAACCTGTAAATGAACATGTGAAAAAGAAGACTGAGAACATGTTTGGTTCCATTTCATGGAACAAATTACCAATAAGACCGTTTAAACTGCAGTTCATGCTTTCCATCACTTTATCAGTGAGTTTTACTGGACATTCTGAAACACAATGAAGGAAGTGAAGTTCTTGTTTTTGGGTCCAGTTGTTCATCTGCAGAGCAGAATGCATGTTTCTGTATCAAAGCGCGACAATTCGGTATCACATTTTCTTTTCCAGGTGTTAATATTTGTGTAAAAATGGTATTTGCTCTTCCTGCTACAAAAAGGCAGCGATAACTGTTTCATGTTATGAATTGTTTCATCTGTGGCCATACTGAATGTAACCTACTGTGCAGCAGATCACTAATGATGTATGCAAGACAAACACTACCATGTTTAAATAAAGGCCTACTGCACTGTTTTTAAGATGGAAACTCTTCATTTCTAGAAGCTCCTCGCTGTGTTTGCTAACTTGGATCTGACGGATTCTCGTTTTTGCTGCCAGTACAGGCAGCCGGTCATGTGGCTGAATTTACTGGGCACACAAACTTGTGTGTATCAGTGGAAAAACTCCAAAAAACGACTTTGATTTCTTATTAGATTTATACATTCCTAAGTGCAGGCATAGCATATTTTCCCTGGATATATTTTACAATAGGACTGCACACATGCAAATGTATTTTTTTTTTCATGTATGTTCACAAACATCAACAATTAGATTTATTTCCTCAAAAAAAATTTACACATTCTCAAAATATGATCAATTTGTACAGCATAAAAGAGTATTTTTAATCAGTTAGGAAATGTGTTTATGTACCTGATTAGTGATGCTTATAGCAACATGTAAATTCATAGTAAACATTCTGAATCCTCATTCAAAAATAAATGTGGTTCCTGAATTTGAATTTACTTGAACAATCGCCACCTTTTGCGTGTCGTGGAGGGGTTTGTGTGTCCCCGTGATCCCAGGAGCTATGCTGGCTGGGGGTCTCCTGTGGCAAATTGGGGCTGGGCAAAGAGCGATTTCAATGACCCCTATGGGACACACATCAAGGGAACTGTTTTCTCTGCACAAGATAGTGTTACCGGTACCCCCACCCAGGAGCCAGGCCTGGGGGGGGCATGGTGCCTAGCCAGGTGCATCCCGAAGAGGACACATGGCGTTGTAGGGGTCAGGTGCAATGTGTGTCAGGCGGACCAATCCTTTGCTATTGAGACTCGTTATTGGGACATGGAATGTCACCTCTCTGGTGGGGAAGCAGCCTGAGCTAGTGCGTAAGCTTGAGACCGGCTGGCTACAGTTGGGCACACCTCAACGCATGGCCTGGGCTCTGGATTCGGTCTCCTGAAGAGGGGCTGGACTCTGTGCCACTCTGGGGTTGCCCTCGGTGAGAGGCAGCGAGCTGGGGTGGGTATTCTTCTATCCCCTCAGCTTTCTCCCTGTACGTTGGAGTTTTTACTGGTGGATGAGAGGGTTGCTTCCCTGCACCTTCGGGCCGGTAACGGATCCTGACTGTTTGCTCCATCTAGTGACTCCATCATTCTACTGGGAGACTTCAGCGCTCACGTGGGCAATGACAGTGAGACCTGGAGGGGCGTGATTGGGAGGAATGGACTTCTGTGCAAACCACAGTTTGTCCATGATGAACACATAAGGATGACCATAAGGACATGTAGCCCTAGGTCACAGGTCAATGATCGATTTTGTAATTGCATCATCAGATCTGCAGCTTATATCGGGTGTAGAGAGGAGCTGAGCTGTGAACTGATCTCCACCTGTTGGTGAGTTGGATCAAGTGGCGGGGGAGGATACTGAACATACCTGGCGCACCCTCACTATGTTTAGGTGCGCTGGGAATGCCTGATTCGCCCCAATCTGTGAGATCCTTAACTCCCACCTTTCGGCAGAACTTCAACAGCATTCCGAGGAGGAGGCTGAGGACCCTGATGATCCGAATGGACCAAAATATGTACCTCCACTGTTGAAGCTGCTGCTCAGCGCTGCAGCGGCAATGTGGGTGGTGCCTGTCGTGGTGGTCACTGGAGGTGAAGGGAGCCATCAAGCTGAAGGAGTCCTATTAGGCTTGGTTTGCCTGTGAGACTCTGGAGGCAGCTGATGGGTCCCAGCAGGCCAAGCGTAACGCCGCTCGCTCGGTCGGCGAAGCAAAAAACTCAGGTGTGGGAGGAGTTTGGTGAGGCCATGGAAAAAGACAATTTAGGTTTATTGTGGGTGGGGCCCTGCTGACTTCAACTGAGGATAGTCAGGCAGTGGAAGGAATACTTTGAGGACCTCCTTAATCCCACTGTAGTGGAAGTCTGGGCACGACTCACTGAGATGAACTCCTTGGTGCCAGGGCCTATGGGATGGATTTAGAAGTAATGTAGGTTTAAAGGTACAGTAATTTTTGAGGTTGATTAAAAATAAAAAATATTGAACTGGTTATGCTCTAATTAATGTATATTTATGTCCTCCAACAAATGTATCCATTCTCATAAACTTTTTATTTTTAATGGATTAATTCTTAGAAGTGGGCACTGTTGGTGGAAGCTGCCTTGTCGCATCGCCATCTTGAATACAGTGGCTGAGATGGACATTGCTGTTCTGCCATTAAATTTTATGTATGTGACCAGCCACATATGTAGTATGCCTTTAGGTTACATTTAATTTAAAGATCACAAATAGCTCTTTCAAACTATATAAGACCATTTAACATTTTTATCATCTTTCTCATCCCTCATCTCATTTTCATCTCACCACACACAAAAACACCCATAAACATGTTTGTTCCTGATATTGTCGCATTTAGTTACAACAACTGATTATAAGCTAACATTATACTATCTAATGTTAGGCTTGAGTATCCTAAAAATCCCTCTGATAAAGTTTGATTACATTCTCAAATCATGAGAGAGTATTTGCCAAGTGTCAAGATTCCAACAATGTTAGATCCACTTAAAAGTTGATCTAAAATTTCCTAGCAGCAACAAAAACAGCAGTGATGTGGGGTGGCTGTAGCTCAGGAGGTAGGAAGGTCGGCGGTTCGATTCCTGGCTGCTCTAGCCTGCATGCCAATGTATCCTTGGGCAAGATACTTAACCCTGAGTTGCTCTCCGACGCAAGCGTTGGAGTATGAATGTGTTTGAATGTTAGCTAATTAAAGCACTTAGCTTAGTTACATATGGAAGTGCTTGTATGAATGGGTGTGAATGGGGTAAATGTAAACGTGTTGTATAAGTGCTTTGAGTGCTCAGAGTAGAAAAGCGCTATATAAGAACTAGTCCTTTTACCATGATTACTGACAGAAAAGTTCGGGATGTCCTCGACAACTCGCCTCAGTATCGCTGACTCATCGATATCTGCGTCCTTTCACAAAGATTTACAGCTTCCTCGGGAATAAACAGATGTGGACACCTGCCATATTGACTACAATCTGCAATCTATTGACATCTAGTGGTGAGATTTTACACACAACTTACAGCGGCAATGTGTGGAACAGATTGCTATCATCACAGTTTGCTAGTGGGTTAGATACCACCCCCGACCAATACTGCCAGCCTGTGAATTTTTTCTGGCTTCTTTTCACTAATGCGTTTCAGACCCAAATTCTATTGCCATCTTTTATATACAGTCTAAAATGTGATCTTAAATTTTTTTTCATCCCATTCATGGATTTTTATGACTTAAAAGGAAAGTATTAAAAATTAGGCAAGGATTCAAAGATGCACAAAACTAACATTTTTCGGCGTTCCCAAGTTTCCACATTTAAATTGATTCTAATTAAAATGGAAGCTGAAAAAAATAAACACTGGCTACACCTGTAACCAAAAACAAAAAAATAAATAAATAAAACCTCGACGATTCTTGTTGATAACCCCATATATTATGTTTTGGACTACCAAGAGATCAGAGATTGGTCTTGTACCAAGCTGACACTGTGTGACAGCCCTGCTGCTCACTTTAATTCATCAAACACACACGGAGGAGTTGAAGTTTGTAACAATAAGTATATAGCAGAATTACAAAAAAAACCAAACACCATTTTATTTAAAATGTATAGGGCATCTTGATCATGGGGCAGATTTATGAAAGCATTGGTACAAACAAAAATTTGCAGTTATAATTACAAAAAAGAAAATGTAATGATCTAATTGTGTGCGCAGCAGAAACATTCAACACAGATGCTACATTAAACATCTTCAGCAAATTAATAGAACCAAATAATCAGCTACTCAGGGCTTGACGATTAATTTTCTATTAATCTAATTTACTATTAATTTATTTTAGCTTGAAACCAGTCGCGGCAGATGGCTGCCCCTCCCTGAGCCTGATTCCGCTGGAGGTTTCTTCCTGTTAAAGGGAGTTCTTCCTTCCCTCTGTCACCAAATGCTGCTCATAGCGGGTCGTTTTGACTGTTGGGTTTTCTGTGTAATTATTGTAGAGTCTTTACCTTACAATATAAAGCACCTTGAGTTGACTGTTGTGATATGGTGCTATATAAATACAATTTAATTGAAAAATTGAAATGAAGAAATTTGTAAAGCTAAAGAATCCAAATAACACCCACTGCATGGCTCCTCAAACTCTATCCCAGCCTGCACAACATCTGTGGTTTGTAAAAGTTTTATCCTACCTACCTGTACAGGGTGTACCCTGCCTCTCGCCCCATGTCACCTGGGATAGGCTCCAGCCCCCCCACGACCCTGACCAGGATAAGCAGAAGAGAATGGATGGATGGATTCCATACTACCAGTAATGGTCAAATTCAGGCTTGTGAAACACATTGTGAGGTGGCTGAATCACAGCCTTGTTTTAGAACTGCAATCCAAATGCATTATTTTTGCTTACAAAAGACTAAAAAACATTTAGCGAACTAGCTGAAAGGCTTTATGAGAAACAAATGAAAGCGTGGCACTTAGTGAAGCTGAACTTGTTCTGGACAAACAAATGGGGTTAACATCTGCTCCTAGACAACTTGGAGAAGAGCTAGCAACATGTGGCTCGCTCACCCAGCAGGGGCTCCAGGAGAGCTTCTGTTGGGACACCAAAATGCATCATCATGCTACAGTACTTAATAGTTGTACTGCATGCAAACTGAGCCCTGACACTTTTTATACTTTATACTTGTGGCCCAATCCTGCTGTATCACAGATATTGTGACTCAGACAAAACCTTTGCATCAGCGCTGGTATAGGAGTAGAAGTTGTCAAAACCAGAAGCAAATTAATCTTCATTTCCTCAAATTCTAATCTTATAGTCTGGGAAACTCTGAGGCTGTGCACTGATATATCACTGAATTGGCAAAAACAACAATCCTACACTTGTGCCTTTATGCCGGCCACGCTGGCTGCAGGAACCACCCAAGGCTACAAAAATTTAGAGGTGCACAACCAGTTAAAATGATACCAAAGTGCAGCTTGCACCAGTGGATGGGTTCTTGCTTCTGGTGTGCTCTGCTGCTTGTGAGGGCGACAATGGCAGGTATAACAGGCCCTTAACATTAACCACACGATGCCATGTCACCACAACCTTAAATTCCCTAATCATACGTGGTGAGAAGTAAAAGGAAGGCTTTAGTGCTTTTGTCTATCATTTGCTTTCAGTGGGTTGATGTCAGATGTCAAAATGCTGCTGCATGCTAAATTAAAATCAAATCACATTATGAAGATAAACAAAAAGAAAGAAAGACACACAGAGGTGCGAGCAGCAGCACCTGTGAATGAGCTGCTTGCACGTGCCCAGACTGAGGCTGAACATTCTGTCGCGTGTTCTCTCTGAGATCATTTTACATGTAAATGTAGCCGAAATTACAGCACAGCTGTTGCCTTTAATCTGCACTTATAAAATCAGGACTCTTAAAACTGAATGCCCCCCAACCCGCAGTTTAGCCTCCATCCACTTAACTAAAATCTACTAATTCGTTTTTAATAATAAAAAAAAAAAAATCTATATTTTCAGTCTTTAGTTTTGGCTAAAAATACGTAAAAAATTAAATTCAGTTCATCGTTGTTAAAACCAAGAATATTTCCCTCTTGTATCTCCAGATCTAAAGTCTTGCCAGGTTTTCTTCCAGGTTGAGTTTTTGAATTTGTCCACAAGCGAGCAGGTTAGAGTTTAAAGTTCATCGTCATCGCTGCTCTCCCATGATGCAAGGCTTGTAGATCTCCGAGGAAGGAGTTTATGCTTCTGTCAGGAATCCTCTCCGACTTCCTGGCTGATCACATGTTGGTATCCCCGGTTGTTCGTTGGCTCTTTGTACCGACAAAGAAAGCCGAGAAGGAGCGCGATGAGGAGCAGCAGCAGACATCCGACCGCAGCCAGGGTGGTGATTACCTCTGAAAATGTGGAAAAGAATGCAAACATGGAGCAAAATAGTCTTTTCAGTCTTTTTTTTTTTTTAAATGTGCTTCATGTTTTAGTGTGTGAAGAGCTCACGTTTATCTGTCCCCTTTGGAGGGAGCTGACACTCTTTGTCCCGGTCTTCTGAAATGGAGAGCTTTGTAATTTCTACAAACTTATCCAGGGGGCAGTCAAGGGAGCAGCCAGGTAACTGAAGCGGGTACGGGTTCACTTTGCTGTCGTTCCGGTAAAACATCGACACCGAAGCAGAGCTGAGTGGACACAGGACAGAAACTTTTAGATTTCAAAGCCTTGAAAGTCTTGATACAGCATTTATACAACCTAGAGCATCATTCCCATCCGTCTGTGTGTCCCAATGTGATGCTTGCGTGCGTGTTTACCCGTTGTCATCCCTGTACAGCTCAATCATGTGGCAGGAGGCATATGGCGGCTGTATTCCATTAAATACATTCAAACTGGCCTGGAGAGCAGTTACAGTGGTGTCATGCTGTGAGGCACACACAGACACACACACATATATAAAGAACAGCATAGGACAGCTTAAGATCGCTTAACTTGGCTTAGCACAGCAAGAAACAGGGAAATTACTAACTTGTGCAAAAGCAATGTGATCTTTAACCAGCAATTCAAAAAGGAATTAGTAAGTACTATGAGCAGCTCACCGCTGAGAGCATCATCATTTTGAGTCGCTGCTGTGGGTCTGCAACGGCCCTCCTGGAAAGATTCTTCACTATTTCGCCCAGCAGCATACCTGAAGGACAAACGGCAAACAGGCATGTGCTACTTTCCAACTCAATTTATTGTAAAACAATAGAAAAGGTCCATTATTTCTGTCAAGCTTTGCTTTTGTGGGGTTTAGAATGATTTTATTTTTGGACCCAAAACTGCAAACATGAATTCAAAAGACACAAAGATTTATTTATGAAACTTCTGAAACAAATTTTCTAAATAAAAAAATGAAAAGTTTTTCTTGATTTGTGTGAATATAACAAATCACTTTCACGGATGAGCCCCCAAATGTAGTCATCGTGTTTCCGTTAAAGGATCTCTGATATCCATGTTCAAAGTTGATGATATCTGAGTGGAAGCGCTCCCCTTGTTCCTCTGAATGTGCTACAATATTCTCCTTTAAGTTGTTGAGGTGAGATCGAGGCTGTGGACCTTCAAGGAGAGTCTGCAGCCCACCTCACCGTAGCTTTTCACCAACAAAAGCAGGAAATGCTTTGTCTTATCAATGACAGAACTTTCCTGTAATACTGACCCTGAAAGCTAATAAATTTAGCGTTGCTAACCACACACACACACACACACACCTCCCTGCAGCCGGCTCTTCTCCTGCTGGTTGTACACCCCAAATATGACCTGCAAACATTTAAATAATAAACAACATCAGTGAATATCAGAACTGCCCCCAGAAATTCTGAATAAAAGTCGAGATGGAACCACAGCTTCTACCTGAAATCCAAAGTCTTTGAGCTTTTGGAGCTTCTTCATGACGTCAGAAGGGACCCAATCAGGAAGTGACATGTTATGACGAGACTTGGGAAACACAACAAAAAAAACAAAACATGAAGAGCTGCTAGAAACGGCCTGAAAGGTTAAGAGGCAGACTAGCCCCCTCCCAAACTTTCCTCATTATTTATTCTGTGGCTGCACTCAGTGACCCAGCGAAGCTCTGCTCAAACTAAACTTTATATTCCGCTCAAACTATTCGGCAGACGTCTGTCAAACCAAAGTCACGCTGAAATGCAGGAAGGCAAGAAAGATGTGAAACTGCAGCTAGCTGCACATTGCTGTTCCTCTCTTCCTCATAATGTGCTGATGATGAAGTGCTCGTCATAAAGTGCTGAGTCATTAGAATAAAACATGTGACATCTGGTCAGTTAAAGCAGGGCGCCCTTATTTTGAAACTAAAGTAAAATGACGGCCTTTTTAGCCTGAACATATCTTAACGGAGGCTGCTCTGCTGACACGTTCCTGAAAACGCTAATACTCGACAAACAGGCTGAGCGAGAACCTGATTCTCACTTCGTGTTTTTAATGGTCTGTGTGTGCGTGTGCGTGTGTGTGTGTGTGGGTTCTCACCTCACAGAAGAGTGTGTCATACACACCCCAGACTGTTTCCACAGTGGTGTTTTTCAGGCCTGTTTTGTTTCTTACCAACTCTATGATGTCCTGAAGAGAAGAAGAAAACAAACTGTAGAATCTCCAATTACAGGCTAATTAATAAAAAAAATAAAAATTTCACACGAATCTGTGCAGTCCTGTGAAAAACTAAGCCCCCCCCCCCCCAATGATTCAGCAGTTTGCAGAACCACCTTAAGCAGCAATAACTTAAAGTAATCATTTTCTGTATGACTTTATTTAGTCTCTCCCATCATTGAGGGATTCTGGTTCACTCCTCTTTACAGCATTGCTTGAGTTTCATTGAGGTTTTGTTTACGCACAGCTCTCTTAAGGCCCTTTAAGGTCGCATTTCAATCAGGCTGAGGTCTGGACTTTGACTGGGTCATTGCAACACTCTCATTCTGTGGTAGATTGGTTAGTGTGTCTGTTTCAGCAAAGCTTTCGCTCTCAGACAGATGGCCTCACGTGTAGAACACTTTGGTATACAGACGTGTTCGTTATCCCCTCAGTGACTGCAATGTTCTCAGATCCTGTGATTGCAAAACAAGCCCAAACCTTCGCCCCTCCGTGACCGTGCTCGACTGCTGAGACGCTCCTTTTTGTTTTCGCCACACGTGGCACTGAGCGTTGTGGCAAAACATCTGACATTTTCCCAGCTAAATGCAAACTCTTCTACTCTATGAGACTGTTCTCAAGACTCCAGACCATCGTTTCACAGGTATGTTGTGGGTCCAAAACGTTCCGGACGACGGCACCATTTTCCGAACTGTGCCGCTGTACCCCACAATAAAGGATGTGAATGAAAAGGGAAGCAATCAAGACGTGATTGAAATGCAGGCGTTCACTTTTAATTCGAGGGGTTTGACAAACTCTGTAAGCCATTTAGGAACCACACATTTACAGTCTCTCCATCTTCACATGCTCATGGCCAATTCACCAATAACCCATTCTGTGGTGTGTGTGTGGTTTCCTCGTCATTTCAGCACAAATTACTGAGTCAAAAGGTCTCACGTTCATTTCATATGTTTAATTAAAGCTGAAATTTAGTTTTAAATGTCAACAAAAGCTAAATTATGAGAAAAAAAAAGGTGCAACAGTAATGAACAGCTATACTACAATATATTTTTTTTAAATGTACCTGGTATGTTGCAGTAACATTTAGAAATTCTTCTGTGTGCTCAGTTTCATTCATCAGCTGCTGGTAACGAGGACAGTCTTTCAAAGGAAATAAGAGAAGCTAAAAAAGGAGAATAAAAAAGGCAAAGTTCAGACATTGATTTACTTTTAGCAATGACAACTCGAAACACCACTGACTTCAGATACTAACCCTCTCCTCACTTTGCGGCACAGTGTGAACAGGTATTGGCTGCCACTTCAAGTCAGGCTTGAAGACCTGCTGGCCACTGGGAGGGTAGAGCCCTGGGTGGGAAGAAACATATTACACAACATTAAAATGACAAAGAAGAAGAGCACCAGAAATGGAGGTATTAATAGCAGAAGGAAGATGAGAGTCGGCTTGTCTTCAGACCTGCGAGGTTGGCCTCGGCGCTCATCAGGGTGCGATCATAGTCTGTGCTGCGAACTATGATCTGAAGACAAAAGGCATTAAGCACGTTTAGTCCTAATAGAGTTTATATGAGATGAGATAAACAGAATTTGGTCAATTAAGTGTTAATAAATAATGAACTGCACAAAAACAGAGGCCCCTCTTCCTAGAAAACACTCCTCCTGTTCCAGGAATTCTATCACCAGTGGGAACCCTTCATAACATCAGCCTGGCAAAGAGGCCTCTTCTCTCAGATATTAACAGCCGTTTGCCTTTACTGGTTCAAGACAACCTGTCATGTGATCTGAAAGTGGAAAGGGGGCTCCATGTCTCACCTCGTGCCTGTCGTAGGATTCATTGAGGAAAGTTTTGTATCGAGCCCTCAGAAACTGGCCCAGCTCGAAGTGCTGCTGCATCCCGATCTACACGACAAATGTCATGAAGAAAGTTACACTCCTGATGGCGCATCAACATGTCTTCAGTCTACAGCAAAAATTAAGTGATTGGCCTCACTGTTCCACTACTTTTGATGTGGACGAGGGTTACACAAGACTTTAAAAGAAATGAATGGAAACATTTTAATCACGATAAAATACACCAACACAATTAAAAACTAAATACAGGATTTAAACCGATACAAGACTAAAGTGCACTCTTTTCATATAAAATTTAAAAAGCCTTTTATTCTAAAGGCATGGTTATATTTGGGTGTTCCATCTTAAAACAATCACAGATAACCTCAAGCTCTGAGGCCAGTTTGAAATAAAGGAATTTTTGGCCGATCAGTGTTCGGGAAGTTTGTTCTATAACTGTTCGCTTGGTTTTACTCCAGTTCTGGGGCCATGGAGCAAGCCTGTTCCTGACGAGCTTAGACGCCTGAGTTTAAATGTAACAAGGTCCAAGTTCATTTAGCGCTTTCTAAAGTAGCAGAATTATAAAATCCAGCCTTTGAGACTCAGGAAGCCCGTGCAGGAATTTTAAAATGGGAGCAGTTTCTCGGTGCCGGGCTGCAGCATTTTGAATGACCTAAAGTTGTCTAATTTATTTGTTTATTTTTAGTAAGATCTGTAAAAACACAGACATAGTAATCTAGCTCATAGCCTGAACAAGTTTTTCTATATCAGCTCAAATTATTTACAGCTACGTTTAAAAAAAAAAAAACATAAATAAAAAAAAATCTTGCTTATACCTGTGACAGCTGACCAAAGCCCTGCGGCCAGTCGCTCTCTTGGTGGGGGTCGGTAGGATAGGCTTTGACTGGTGATCTGTCGCCATGGCGAAACAACTGGAGATGAGAGAAGTCAGGTGACACTTAATGAAAGCAAGCGATGAAACAAGCGTGGAACTGCCACTACAGCATGCGGACATATTAGAATATTTTCATAAAAAGATAAAACGTGCTTGGCTGTAAATAAAGCCTGATCAAACTTTAAATATTATCTAACAAAGCGACTTTGCATGGGGCTAAGTTTATGTGTGCCGTAAACGAGTTGTTTTAGCTCCTCACCCTTTAAATGTTTGCTAATGCTCTTGTGCCATCCTTTATTTGAGTAACTTTTTTTAAAAAAAAAATCTTTAATGACGGATAAAAATTGTAAGCAATAAACTATTTTAAGCTTATGAAGCGGAGCAAGCCAGAAAAAGTTGCTTTAAGCCAGCTTTCTTCTGATTGGGTGCCCCTCGTAAACAGTCAGTTTGAACAGCGGGGGGTGGGGCCTCCACTCGCACTGACCTCATCCAGAGTAGAGAAAAAAAACTGGAGCCTATCTGGGCTCTAGTTTTTGGGGATTGGTTAGTTTTTATGTTGTGAGGGCTGTTAAAAAGCTATTAATTTGATTGTTTGATGGTGAATTAGTAAGTATATGGATAGTTTAGAGGACTTCACTACGCAGTGCTGCACAATGTTTGCAACATCTGCAACTTATCTTGCAGATCCTCAGACCAAAAACCTTTGTTCTACTTTTATCTGTGTCACTGGTGACAAATAACATACAGTGAGCTGACAGCAAAGATCTTTTTGTTTGTCCAATCAGTAAGACAAACCGCTTCAACGCCAGTTCCCTAAAGAGAGCGTGGATAACAATTAAACGCAGTTTGTGTCATAAATAATACTACAAGGTCTTTTATGAACCCTAACTCTGGTGTAAGAGTTAATTAAGATCAGTTTCCAGCTCATGAAGTTTCCACCAAAACATCCTGTAAATCACCATCAAATGGTTTCACTTTTTAGCTCTCTAACCACTAAAAGGAACTGCTGCTTTCTGGTTTACTGATATGCGATGAGCTCTTGCGGTCCTGACCAGGCCAAAAGCCCTAAATAAAGAAGGAAAAGGTGTGCACACTATTTCAAGAATGGATTATCCCTTTCTAATCGTACCTGTCCTACAACACATTCACGGCTCTCCAGGTAAGAGTTTCTAAGAATGAGTACAATAACAAGACCAAGTATATCCTGACCTCCCTCATAGTGACGCATTTCACACTGTGACTGAATCTTTGTTGCCGATGCCTAGAAAACCCCACTGGGAACATGTGGATGTGGGACAAAGGTGCTCTCCCTCACAGCACAACCACCTTGTAAAAAGGGCAGGCAAATTTACCTTGTCAGTTGGTAACGTGCTACAAGAGGACATGCAAAACACACAAAAATGTGCACCAACCGTAGAGCAAGCAACACTGGGAGATAAACAGAGATAACTACATCCTGCACTGTACAGCTCAGTGGAGACAATAACTTCCTTATTCTTGACTGCTTTGTTTTTCTTCATTGCCACGCTGGTGGTTCCTGATCAACTGTGACAGCCGCATTCTGAAATAAAGGCTCTTTTTGTACTTTATGCATCTGTTCTTTGATTACTGGACTCTATTGGGAGACGTAAATTATTATCCCTGTGCCCTACATTTACTCAAAAATGAACTATGTCCCAGCAAAAATACAAATCATCTCCAAGTTGTGTTTGAAGCGTTTTGTACTGCTGGCCAAGCAATCGCCTGAGAGGACCATGAAAACATACTATTCCAAACTAAACAAACTAATTAACATGTTATACGGGTAAGGCCTGTTATGCAGCTGCTGGTTTCCCAACATTACACATCAGAACATCTCAGAACATCTCAGCATTTCTTACTAAAGTACGGCTGGACACTTAATAACAGTTTCTCACTTGTAGTAAAAAATGTCTGTGGTGGGTTCGTCTGAATTTAGTACAGTACTTGCTTTTTGACCATCTCCAGTATACAAATACCTTCAA